>JAQNBH010000006.1:5626700-5820774 GCA_028752905.1 Cladorhizidae sp. MBARI D1340-BT2
ATTATTATTATTATTATTATTATTATTACTACTACTATTATTATTATTATCAACAGTACTTAATGCTATATCAGAATCCATTCACACCTAATTAAATCATGCGAATTATAAAAAACAATAATAATAATTATTATAATAAGTTAGACGTTTCCAGCACTCGAGATGTTCCCAGCACAGCAGCAGCGTTTCCACACTGTATTGCTACTGATAATAATTATTACTAGTATTATTATTATTATTATTATTATTAGGCTATTATTATTATTTTATTATTAGGCTAATGGCATGAATAGTTTGTGGAAAATAGTAGCCCAAACGATTAGATGGAGAGTTAGATTGGTTGGTCTAATAATTATCATACCATGTTTGAGCCAATAGTATTCTTAATAAGCCTATGGACAGGACAACATTAGACTTAGAAGGGCGAAAATCTTTTCATGACCAGTAGAACCTATAAACAGCGACATTGGGAATTGATCTTTTAACAGGAACAATCTTGATTATCAACAGATGACCCTTTATTATCAGGTGTACATTATTTAAATGGTAAAGGGTCATTAACAGGTTGTGGTTATGAATAGGTTAGTTTTTTTTGTTTTTGTTTTTTTTGTTCTGTATATTAGAGTTGAGCAGAACAACTAGACCACGTGTGAGCTTCAGGGTCTCCAGAGCTTTTAAACACTTTTCTAACCTGCTTGTATGTAACAAATATCAGCACATGCTGTGTCTTGATGCTATTGTTGACTGTACCCATGTAGGTCAGCTACAGCCTCCTTCGAGGACTTGGTAACAGTTGCATACGAGAATTCCAACCAAATGGCAGATGTAGAAGACTAGCTACAGCTGCCTTTGATCTTGGTAACAGTTCCCACAGGATGCTCCACCTCTTTTGAAATGGTCTGGCATAATTGACCTAATCTCTGTTTAAGGTTTTCAAAGACAGCAATCTTTAAAAAGGGATCCATATTGTAGGCTACAGCCCATCACCTAATTTTTTTTAATTTTAACTACATCAAAAAATAATTCACAGTTTTTTTCACTGTAATCAAGAAACAGACTGGTTGTAGATGTGCGTTGGAACATTTGAAGTCTTCTGTACTTCAACAGTTTCTTCTTCTGCTAATTTACTACCTTAGCGATGAAGAATGCAAAAGGGTTTTTAAGCTAAAACTGCCGTTAATGAGCAACTAATAGGGAATTTTACTTGAGATAGGAGCTTAGCTTTAGACCTCAAACCATTAAAAATAATTAAAAAAGCGAGTCAAACCAGTATAGAAAGTGTTACACACTCCCAGATACCTTTTTAAGTTGTAGAGAAAATTACAACTCCCTTGGAGGGATTCAGAACAGGTAAAGATCTTAGCTGATAACTAATCATAAATAAATCAGTTGCCTTTGGGCAAGCTAATTGCATTTTACCAGCCAAACCTTTGGCTTCCTGGCCTCAGTAAAGACAAGTTAGCCTTTAGCTTCCAGGCCTCAACAAGCCAACTAACTGCACTTGACAAGCCTATAATATCCTAGGCTTCCTGACCTCAACAATCAGAAAATGCAGCTAGTGGTAGTTGACCTCCATTTCAGAATGGCTGACTGGCAAAAACTCCAAAACCAAATCTAGAAGGTTATTTAAAACCAAATCTCATATTATATTTAGCATTGGCAGAGTTCTAGCTAAATAATGACTTCAGACAATACCTGCTCAAAAAAGACTCCCAGTGTGCCTTTAACCCTTAGCTAAGGTAGTATTCGGGCAGCACACAAAAATTGGAATGTGAAGTGAAAAAATATTTGAAATTAATCTTTCTATCTCTTCTTCTCCCCTCGCATAACTTGCACACAAACATGAATTCATAAAAACCTGAGTTCCAGGAGACCCCAAAGACTTTGAGGGAAAGTTGTCTACTACAAAAATTGTAAGCGTTCACTTCTGCTGACTAACCAATGCTAGTTTTATGACAGGTGACCAAATCTTCAGTCTGAAGTAAAACTTGAGGTAAACTGTCCATAAGGGGCCTCCATTTTTTTTGCAATTTTTTTTACAAAAACTTGTGGTTAACACTTTATAGCTCCATAGATTCTGCAAACTTCAGGAGGACCTAAAACATTTTTGTAGTAAAGTTTTTAAAAACTTGTGGTTATCACTTTATAGTTTAATAGAATCTGTAAACTTCATGACAGACTTAATACATAACTCAAAACATAGGTCTCTCTGTGTGCTCTCTTTTGATAATAAAATATTTTTCATAGCTACAACTATACCCAAGTCATAGGAGCTGAAGTGGGGGTACCTCAAAAACCTGATGGCATGATTTTGCCACATAAATATCTCTAGATTGCGAAGTGCTAAAGAGTTGTAATAGCACCAGTGGCTAGAGGAAGCCCTACTCTAATGACCTTGGCGTTAAAACTTAAGTATGTGGTCGTGGTTGGGAAATGAATTTCCCAACCACATGCTTGACCACGTCCTTAGTTTTAAAACCTGTCGAGAATAGGGCTTCCTCTGCACTTGGAAATTTGGAGATATTTATGTGGCACAATCAGGTACTCAGGTTTTGAGGTACCCCCACTTTAGCTCCAGTAACTTGGCCATATGAAAAATGTTTTAGCATCAAAAGAGAGCACACAGAGAGAGCTATCTTTTTAGCTATATATCAAGTCCATACCATGAAGGTTGCAGAATCTATAGAGCTATAAAGAAGTAACCACGTTTTTTTGTACAAAAATTGTTTAAAAAATGGAGGCGTCCCCCTCCTTGTAAAACTTGAGGCAAGCTGTCCATAAGATGAAGCATTCACTTTGGACCACAGATCTCCTCTCACAGTAAGCACTGTGGTTTGAAGTAACAACATGAGGGTAAGTGCCCACAAGTTGAAAGGTCATTACAGCCCATTAAGAGAGGTTGTAATAAAGTACGTCCTAACAACAACAACAACAACAACGACAAAATGATCATCATAAAAAGTACCTTTAACTAACAACATTGAGATAAAGCCCCATGTGACTGCCCATGTGACTACCCATGTGACTGCCCATGTGACTGCCCATGTGACCACAGGTAAGTGTTAACTTCTGCTGACAGACAACCAAAGGATTCAAACTTTAAGGGCAAGTTGTGTCACGCACGTGTATTAAAATATAAACTTGTTGTCATTAAAATAACAATGAACTTCTCAGTAATCAACATAAATTTTCCTCTTTCTCGACGATTCGACTAGATGCTCTAGCCTTCATCAGATGCTAAGAGCAGAAGCAGAAGTAGCAGTAGTTGCAGTAGTAGCAGCAGCAGCAGCAGTAGTAGTAATAGAAGTAGTGGCAGGCAGTAGTAGCAGAAGTAGCAGTAGTAGCAGTAGTAGTACAGTAGAAGCAGCAGCAGTAGTAATTAGTAGTACTAGTAGTAGCAGCAGCAGTAGTAGTAGTAGTAGTAGTAGTAGTAGTAGTAGTAGTATAGTGTTTTTTGTTATTGTTTATCTTTTGCCCCCTTCATTGCTGCCACATTATCACACATGTGCTGGGGTGTGGCTTGTATCACGTGATGGACAACTAGCTACTGGTATATATCAATATCTCATGTGAGTCTTAGCATCTCATTCTTCCCAGCCAAAACATCGAGAGAGAGAAATTCAAGTTGATTATTGAGGTCATTGTAATTTCATTACGTTAACTGAGAGTTTGTTGAGAGTACATTAAATTAATGACACAAATCAACAATCCTTAGGATCAACTTACATCTCAGTGTTTCTCCAATTACATAACTGATCCATAACAGGGAGGTAACCAGTCACATAATCTTAATTAAGGGGGAGGGAGGGAGGATGGGGAAGAGGCTGAAAATGTGTGGTTTCTTTGCACACACTCATTCTTGATCGTGATTTATGTACCAAAATGTAGCCCATTCTATTGATTTTGAACTACAGATTGGAATGTGAAGTGAAATCACCTCACAAACATAAAACAAACACCGTTTTGATTGCTACTTTCCAGCATCAAGTCTTGAGTGGCATAACAACCATGATTGATTGACAGAGGAATACAAACTCTACAGATGAGAGTTTTAATTTTTAATTTATAAGTCAACTATGTTCATATTAAGGGGGGACTAAATTAATTTTAAAAGAACTTGTGGTTACAACTTTGGTGCTCCATAGGTTCTTTACACCTCACTGTGTGTACTTCATAAAGATAGTTCTCTGTGTGCTCTCCTTGATATAAAAAAAAAAGTTGAGCATAAGTATAGCGATGCCAAAGTTACCTGCAGACAAAGTGGAGGGACCTCAAAATCTGAGTACCCAAATTGACTTCAGTTGTGGTTCTGGGTTGGAAAGTGCTAGCCGTTGGAATTAGAATCAGTGGCTAGAGGAAGTCCAAAATGAGTGTTTTCATTAGGCACTAAAATGAGACCAAGTAGGTATATATATAAGCAGGTGCACTGATAATCAATTTAATTGCAATGGTGAAAAAAATTATTTCTGTGCCCCTGCTCGACTACTTTGTCATGGTTTAGCGCCTAATGAAAACACCCATTTTGATTTACACCCAGTGCATCATGTCATCCTTGATCCTTTACCATCTATGGGTTGTAGGGGGGGTAGGGGGGGTAGGGGGGGGGGGGGGGGGGGGATAGAAGAGAATCTTGCACCATTTTCTGTGACCAGTTGCATAACTCCTTTACTCACCATATCTTTATGGTGAGGAAGAAACAGGTCTGGTCTCTCTAGAATGAGAGTCTGTATCACTAGTTTTGCATAACAATTAGGTTATGTGTGTGTAATTAGCTGCACCTCAAGCATGTGAAACTTAATGGCCAGTCTTAATTTAACTCTGTAGCAAACAACTAGTTACTTCCTTTAACTCTGTGTCTCAGTACTTTTCAGGATGGATAAAAAATGGCCCTCTTGGTCCTATTATTGCGTGTAGAGATATATGCACATTTAATTTAAGTTTGGTTCCTGAAATCAACATCTTCATAACAATCAATTTTTAGGAGAGATTATACACACTTACTAGTATTGAAACCTTGTAGTGTACTGTGGTCACACCCAATGGGTGGAGTCAGTGGGTGGAGGGAGCTCATTATTTATGATTTTGCGTTTGGCGGTTCCGTAGTGAAAGTTTTGTAGAACTAACTTACTTCCTTGGAAGAGACCTCTCACCATTTATAGGTTTTCTTATTTTTAAGTCTATAAAAAATCGATGATATCTGTAGTGGACACAGTGGTTTTGGGAAAGGGTCACCACACCTTTTTCCTTATAATAATCATGACTAGGTCACAAGTTTATTGTATTCATCAGAGGTAAGGCAGCAGTTGAATGGAGGAGCTTTCTCCATGCCATAGCACCAGATGCACTTTATATATAAAAGAACTCCATCTATACACTCTATTTGTATTATTATTAAGAATGGTTAAGTGGTGCATGCATAGAGATTCCCAAAATCTAATTTTGGTCACCTGGCTAAATCCTGGGTGTTGTGAAATAAAATTTGAGGGCAATCTGTCTATAAGTTGAAAGTGTTCACTTCAGCCCACAGACCTTATGGGGAGGATGTAATTTTATGGTCGAGGTAAATATTGCATAATATCTCCAGATTGCCAAGTGCCAGAGAGCTGAAATTAGCAGCAGTGGCTAGAGGAAGTCCTACGACTTTTTTCATTATGCACTAAAATTTAATTGGGTTCTAACCTTTGCTTTAAACACACTGATTCCTATTAAACCTGGGTTCTATTGGTTACATGCAAACATCTTGAATACTCTTTAACTTAGTTCTAACCTGGGTGTTTGCTAATTGGTTACATGCCAATGCACTGAATCATCCCTAACCTGGGTTCAAAACTACTTAACAGATTCCAGACTAACAGCCTAGATAACTAAGCCACCTCAATGGATGGATGGCAATCCTAATTGACGTGGACTTGAAAATGCCCATGGAACAAGACTATATCAACTTGCATGTACTTGAGAGCAGATGTGTTTCCACACGGTCTTCTTCTGTCATGGAAGGCTACATTCAAGTGCATGTACTTATGGCTTCTTCTCTCTCAGTCTTGCTGGCTCTAGGCATTTTTATTTTCCACCCCCTAGAGAGGAAGCATTGGTTACTTCGGCCATGAAATTATATCACCTAGCCATGATATTAAAATCAAAAAGGGTGTGTAGCTCTCTCCCAAAACCACTGTGTCCATTACATTACAGTTGGCAGTCACATGGGTGACTGCCCATGTGACTGCCCATGTGACTGCCCATGTGACTGCCCATGTGACTGCCCATGTGACTGCCCATGTGACTTCCCATGTGACTGCCCATGTGACTGCCCATGTGACTGCCCATGTGACTGCCCATGTGACTGCCCATGTGACTGCCCATGTGACTGCATGTGTGACTGCCCATGTGACTGCCCAAGTGACTGCCCGTGTGACTGCCCATGTGACTGCCCATGTAACTGACCGTGTGTCTGCCCATGTGACTTCCCGTGTGACTGCCCATGTGACTTCCCATGTGACTGCCTGCCCATGTGATTGCCCGTGTGACTGTGTGACTGCCCGTGTGTCTGCCTATGTGACTGCCCGTGTGACTGCCCATGTGACTGCCCGTGTGACTGCCCGTGTGACTGTCCGTGTGACTGCCCATGTGACTGCCCATGTGACTGCCCATCTGACTGCCCATGTGTTAGCTTCTGCTGACAGACCAAAGGATGTCAAACTTTAAGGACAAGTTGTCATGCATGTGTATTTGGTCTTGTTGCCATTGAATACTTTTTATTATCACCTTTGTTGTGGTGGCGGTATTGTTAATCAGGATTGTAATCCACTTAATCGAAGTGGGTTAGCTAGCCAGGTTAATTAACCTGGATTTAAGGTGTGGACATGTAGCCAGAAAAGATAAATACCAACACGTGGCTTGATAAATAGAAAGATGAAAACTTCTGCAGTGCTTATTTTCCTGATAGTGAGGTCAAGTCAGAGCTTAAACTGTTTGCAACCTGAGGTACGGCCTACATCATACTGTACAGCTACTTATTATCGTATAAAATAGTTTGTTTGCTTGAAAAAATTGACTAACACATCTTTGTGATCTCTGAAGCCTTGCTCAAGAACAATTGCTGGAGAAAAATATTGGTACAGCACTTGCTTAAAAGAATCATTTCCATGGCTGCATAGTACCATACTCCACCATAATTATGTGCAATTAAGCATTTCCTCGTGCTAATGGAACGATGATTTTCATAGAGTTGATCTATCTTTCTATCAGCTTACACTCAAACAAGTTTTGATTTTTGAAAAAATTATTTATAAGTTAACACCACAATAAGACTACAGGGAGGTTCTGTGTAATACAGAATTTCAAGTTATTATTATTTTTTGATCACCAATATCTGGCAAGTAGT
This sequence comes from Cladorhizidae sp. MBARI D1340-BT2, assembly GCA_028752905.1. Taxonomy (NCBI): domain Eukaryota; kingdom Metazoa; phylum Porifera; class Demospongiae; order Poecilosclerida; family Cladorhizidae; species Cladorhizidae sp. MBARI D1340-BT2. The sequence goes on from JAQNBH010000006.1 coordinate 5,634,082, forward strand.
CATACGACAGGACCATAGGAAGCAAATCTGACACTGATGGCCCACAAAACCTCACCCATCATAATATCCACACTCCCATATAATATGTCAACTTATGTTTATATGAAGGGGGTGGGGGGTACTAAATTATATAAACAACAACTTGTGATTAACTCCCTAGATTATTTATACTTCACTGTGTGAACTTGATGTAGATAGCTCTCTAAAAATATGTTGCGTAAATGTAACTATGCCAAAGTTACGTGCAGCCAAAGTGCAAAATCAGTGTCTGAAACAACTTCAGTTGTGGTTGCTGGTTAGAAAGTGCTAGCTGGTTGAAATTAGTGTCAGTGGCTAGAGTAAGTCCTAATGAGTATTTTCATTAGGCACTAAAATGCCAAGTAGGCAAGTTTGTGCACTGCAGAGCAATGGGTTGATCTTCTGTGCCCATGCTGGACTTCTGTGTCATGGTTTAGCGCCTAATGAAAACACTCATTTTGATTTACACACAGTGCATGTCTCTTTTTTGCACATGCTCATGTTATCCTTGACACTTTACCTTCATTGGGTGAGGGGGCTGTGGGGGGGGGGGGAGGTGATAGAAGAGAAACTTGTACCATTTTCCGTAACCATGCTGAGTCAACAAGTCAACAACTATTTTACCCCACCATATCTTTATGGTGAGGAAGAAACAGGTCTGGTCTCTCTAGAATGAGAGTTTGTATCACTAATTTTGCATAACAATTAGGTTATGGTCTTTGTGCAATTAGCTGCACCTCAAGCATGTGAAAATTAGTGGCGACATATTGGCGGTTGATATACACTTTGAGCAAAATGCTGTAGTTACTTCCTCTGTCTCTGTGTCTCAGCACTTTTGAGATTGATCGTCTTCTTGGTCCTACTATTGCATGTAGACATATATGCACTTTTAAGCTGAAATCACAATCTTATTAACTGGATCAATTTTTGGGAGAAGTGTTCACCTACGAGTATTGAAAACTTGTAGAGTCCTGTGGATACACCCAATGGGTGGAGTTAGTGGGGGGGGGGGGGGGGGGGGGGGGGGAGAAGGAGGGCTCATTATTTATGATTCTGTGTTTAGTGTGCTATATTGAGGTGGTTTAGCTATCCATGGATTCAGGATGTTTCATTTAACCAGATAAGTACTTTTAAACCCAGGTAAAGAGGATTAAGGGTGTTTGCATGTCACCAGATAGAGGTGTGCCTGGGATGGGTTTGCATCACATGATGGATAACTAGCTACTGATGTTATCAACCTCATGTTCATAGCATCTCATTATTCCTGATGAAGGATAGAGGAAACGTCCCGGGAGAAAATAGCTCATTGTAATTTTGTTATGTGAATTGAGAGTTTGTTGAGATTATATTAAAATAATGACACAAATCAACACTTCTTGAACATCTCAGTGATCTCCAATTACATTACTAATCCATAGCAACAGGCAGGTAATAATAGATTGCAGTCATATAACCTTAATTAAGGGGATGGAGGGGAGGAGGGAGGATGGAGATGATGAAAGCATGTATTTTTGTCATAAAGTATAATATATTTGGATATACTCATGCTATGGTCATGATTTTATACCAAAATGTAGCCCATTTAATATGATATTTTTTATTAGCAGGTTGGAATGTGAAGTGAAATCACGTCACAAACACCCAACAAAGACCATTTTGATTGCCAGCATCAAGTCTTGAGTGGCTATAACAACCATGTGATTGACAAGCACTACAGATTGAGAGTTTTGATTTTAGAAAGAAATATAAACATATGAATGACGATTTAAAAAAACTTGTGGTTACCACTTGGGAGCTCCTTTGATTCTTTACACTTCACTGTGTGAATTTGATAAAGATAGCTCTCTGTGTGCTCTCCTTTGAAAGAAGCTGCATATAACTATGCCTGCAGCCAAAGTGGACCTCCAAATCTGTTGGATTGAGCCATAAGTGGTAAAGTAATTGAGTTATCAATTTAGGAAGTAATGCTATTTAGAGAGATAGCGGCCATGGCAGTTGTGTTGTTAGCTTAAGGCACACCCACCACCTCAAACAGGAAATGACTCAGCAATCCTCTATATAGCATATGCCTAATTTAAAAAAAACATTATTCCTGATAAAGGCTAGCCAAAACGTTAAGTGAGTCACATATATATTATATATATATATATACACGCAGTGTTACAAGTCCCAGTTATCTTCCACTTTCTACTTGGAATGGACATCACACACACACACACACCTGCATGCATGCACTCATATGCACACACAAATACACTGACTAAGCTGGGTGCAGTCAACATGCAGCACTTTTGAAATACTTAGCAACAACTTAACAAACTATCCCAACGCAGCCGCATTCAATTTTTTATAGGTAAGGATTGCCAATTGTATGCACACTAAGTAGCTATGAAGCTTCAACCTCAACCTCCTTCAAGGATCTTTCTCACAGGACAACACCTTAAAATCCAAATGTCCTGCTAGTGGATCAGCCACAGCCTCCTCGACAGGACTTAGTAACAGTTGCCTGGGAGTGAGAGCTCCACAAATGTAAGAGCAGAAATCAGCATGGGTGATTTTCTCTGCTTATCATTTGATTGGAACTATGATGACCCTCACCTGTTGCTTTTTCAGTAATCTAGAAACAGGTTAGTCGTGGACGTGTGTAGAAGTCTTCTGGTACTGCAAATGTCATATTGTATGCAAGTTATGTGAGGGAGTGAACAGTGATAGATAGATGGATTTTTTTGGAGGTGGTGTTTCAAGAGTTTTCCCCCCTAGTTTGGTGTTTTTTTTGGTTTTCTACCTTAGTGAAAGGGCAGCAACTGAGACACCACCAAAAATTTGGGGGTTGCAATGTTGACATTAGTATTAATAGTTCACAGCAAAATCTCATTTCCAAAATGCTGTACAAATTCATTTCCTATGATGTTAAATTAAAGGTCATCCATATGCTCTGTGTGTACATGTAATAATAAGCAATGGTTTAAGTGGCATTGTGGCATTGAAGACGTAGGTAGGAGCAAACCATTTCAAAGCAGAAAATGATCTCACAGAAGTGGAAAAAGTGATGAGCAGTTAAAATTAACTGGCGAACTGCAGGCAATACCCATTAAATGTCTCGTTGCTGTTCATGGCTTCACAGAGAGTATTTATTGTTTATAGAAGATGTCTCTTCTTTTTTTTTAATTCGTAAAAATGGGCAGTTGTCTGGTTAAATCTGATATATTTACATCCTTAGATCCTTCCCAGAGCAAGACTTTTAAACATTACCAAATCGCTTGCTTTTATCAATGTGTGTGCTCTATAGAGATAACCTCTGCAATATGCTGGGTTCTGGTCTTACCTATCAGTTACATGCAAACACACTGAATCCTTTTGGGTTTAAAACCACTTATCTGAAACATCCTGAATCCAGGTTAACAACCTTGATAGCTCAATGGATGGATTTAAATCCAGATTAGATTGACGCGGAATTGAAAATGCCTGTAGGTGCAAGACTACATCAATGTGTGTGTACTTGAGAGCTGATGTGTTTCCACGCGGTCTTCTTCTGTCAGCGAAGCAAGGTTTTTTATTTTTCCACCACCTTTTAATTATAATATCATGGCTAGGTCACAGGTTTATTGTATTCATCAGAGGTAAGGCAGCAGTGAATGGAGGAGCTTTCTCCATGCCATAGCACCAGATGCACTTTATACATAAAAGAACTCCATCTATACACTCTATTTGTATTATTATTAAGAATAGTTAAGTGGTGCATATATAGAGATTCCCAAAATCAAATTTTGGCCACCTGGCTAAATCAAGCTCTGTGTGTGAAATAAAATTTGAGGGCAAGCTGTCTATAAGTTGAAAGTGTTCACTTCAGACCATGGACCTTATGGAGTGGATGTAATTTAATGGCCGAGGTAACCAATGCATCCTCTTTAGGGTTGTTAGTCTTGCTTCCATGGGAATTTTCAAGCCAGCATCAATCTAATCAGGATTGCGATTGAGGTGATTTAGCTATCCAATTTAATTCAGGATGTTTCATTTCTTTTAAATCCAGGTTTAAGATAATTAAGTGTGTGTGCATCTAACCAGGTAGACTGTAACCTAATTGTTATACAAAGCTAGTGATACAAACTAGATAGACCAGACCTGTTTCTTCCACACTATAAAGATATGGTGAGTAAAAGAGTTGCTGGTTACAGAGAATTGTGCAAGGTTGTCTTCTATTCCTCTCCCACCCCAAAGGTGGTAAAGGGTCAAGGATCATGTGCAAAAAAAAAAAAACATACATGTGTGAAAATCAAAATGAGTGTTTTCATTAGGCACTAAACCACGACACGTTAGTCCAGCATGGACACAGAAATCAATTTTTTTCCCATTGCAAGAAAATTGATTTTCAGTGCAACACGCTGCCTACTTGGTTTCATTTTAGTGCCTAATGAAAACACTCATTTTGTAGAATAGGACTTCCTCTAGCCACTGATACTAATTTCAACTAAGCTAGAACTTTCCAACCCAGAACCACAACTGAAGTCGGTTCAGAGATACAACCAGAAATCAGTTGCCTTGGCAAACCACCTACCCAGAATTTGGAGGGTGTACTGTCTCGCACAGAGTTACCAAACACAGGATGAAATAAAAACTTGCGATATAATCATAGCTACATATGTATTACATATAGAAGCTACAGGACTCCTGAGTCAGGCCACTTGACTTGCAAAATGAACTTCTCCTCCGTGCCTTTCCCTAGCCACGTACCTTATAAGCACAACATCTGTGTCAATAACGTGCACTACCAACTCCTATTAATGCAATTTCTAGCATGTTGTGGAAGGTTTATATGAACTACCCACAACTACACCAGCCATTTGAAGTTCATCTTATTCATTTAAATGGGTGTGGCCTCAAAATGATCATCCTACTTGCCGACCTAATAGACTTGGTGTGATTTTAAGAAGCTCTTTTATAGATAGGCATGCTTTACCAACTCCATGCACCATGGTGCTCGTTAACTCAGGCAGGCAATGGAAGTGCAGTCATGTTTAGCACTCTCACAAGGCCAGATGATTAACCAATCATTATAGCAATCAGTCCGCAGCTACTGCAGACAGCAATGTACAAGGCACTAGCAGCTGCAAGTTGTGGTTCTCTATATACACTGGCTGGAAATGTTGATTTTAATTTGGTCAGTATCAAGTGGTATCTGTGGCATTTGTTCAATGGTTTGGGTGGTCATTGGTAAGCTGATGTCTGTGGGTCCAGAGGTGGTCAGCAGCTAGTTCTATAGTGGCGGTAGTCTTTAGGGAATGTAGAGTCCAGCTCAAGAGTGAGAGGGTCTAGCTTGATAGAGCTAGTAAGTCCCACAGCTGCTCAAGTATGTATATGTGTGTGTGTGTGTGTCGAGTATGTGTGTGTGTGTGTGTGTGTGTCGAGTATGTGTGTGTGTGTGTGTGTGTGTCGAGTATGTGTGTGTGTGTGTGTTTGTTCTATGTGTGTGTGTGTTTGTCTATGTGTAGGTGTGTGTCTGTGTGTGTGTGTATGTGAAGGTAGAGGAGATGCAGCTGTAATTGCTGCCCCTCTGCTACACTACCATGTATATAATAACTGCTATGTAATAATTCCAGGAGAGAAGTGCAAATGCACATGCAAGATATCTGATATGGTATCTCAACAATTTTAGTGCAAGTTAGAATGTTGGGGCATGCAGAAATAGCACAAGACCATCACACATTTTAAAAAAGGCTAAGAAGGGGATCGTTGAGAAGGGGATCGTTGGCACAACTTCCACCCCCTCCCCCCCCTCCCCCCCCTCCCCCCACCCACACACACAGCCATGTTGCCACCATTTTTCGAGGAAATGATGGTGACCTTCATCTATTGCATTACTTGCCATCAGATTAGGTCATCCCCACCAGACACTCAGTTGGGACTCAGGGCTGTGGCAGTGGCCAATTAGCATGTAAAGATGATGAATTTAGCAATCATTATTCATACAGATGCCCAAGGACAAAGGCCCAACAAATTAATTTATTTTCAGATCCAATGACTTTGAGCATCTGATTTCATGAAACCTGTAAAAAGCACAAATGTCTGGATGCAAACAAGCCGCAGTTTGATGAGCATGAAGTCTCAATTATGCAGATATTCCTCTGAAGTTGGACCTTCACTATTCCACATGGCACTGGCTAAATAATTACTAACCCTAACCACACTTACAGAGATCTATCTAAAATTATGAAAGCACCATTACTGAGAAAGTCATTGTATTTTTCCTTTTCCCTTATAAGGACACTTTTCACTCCCCTCACAAATTCAAGTTAATTTTTTTTAATTGGGCCAATAATGGTAGACTGAAAGGATCCATCTTGGACATGGTCAGGGACCCATGATCCTCCTCCTCGCATGCATGTTATTTAATATGTGCATGCTTACAAGTAGATACAGTACATATAGGTGGTGGTGCAATATTGGGTCAGCATCATGAGAAATAATCAAGGTTCCCAATATTTTGAACATCTGAATAATCAACAGTTAAGAACTTCAAGAGAATAGTATCCTTTGGCAGAAGAATCAGTTGAATGGGATGAATGGGAAACAATGTTGCTCCTGCACCTTAAACTAGGCAAACTTTTCCTAGTGAGTATGCCACTAGCCACCATTACATTAGCAATGAGGAGCAGCATAGCAATCTGATTGGCAAAGTGACTATAAATACTACATCCTGACCAACCAACCTCTCAGTCTCATCTTGCTAATGTATGTCCAAACCTCCAAATTTATAATAATTAGCACGGTTCCGTGATGTGGTTGAGACATGATTGTAACCAGCAGCTAGAGGCAGATTTGAATAGTTGGTACATTCTATATTGGCAGTAGTCTTTAGCCGGAGAGGTCTATTAGAAGAGGAATTACTATTTTGTTTAGGGAATGTAAAGTACAGATCAGGGTCTAGCTTGATAGAGCTAGTAGATTGTAACAAGTCACACAGCCGCTCAAGTATGTGTATGTGTGTGTGTGTGTTGTGTGTCTGAGTATATGTGTGTGTTATTTGTCTGTGTGTGTGTGTGTGTGTGTGTGAAGGTAGAGGAGATGCAGCTGTAACTCTCTGCTACACTAACTACCATGTATACTAATAATTCCAGGAGAGTAAAGTGGTAGCAAATGCACATGCAAGATATCTGATATGGTATCTCAACAATTTTAGCGCAAGTTGAATGTTTGGACATGCAGAAATAGCACAAGACCATCACAAAATGACTAAGAAGGGGATCGTTGGCACAACTTACACCCCACCCCACCCCCCTCCCTCCCCGACCCACACACACAGACACTTGGTCATGTTGCCACCATTTCTCGAGAAAATGATGGTGACCTTCATCTATTGCATTATTTGCCATCAGATTAGGTCATCCCCACCAGACACTCAGTTGGGACTCAGGGCTGTGGCATTGGCCAATTAGCATGTAAAGATGATTAATTAGCAATCATTATTCACACAGTTTCCCAAGGAATTTAGGACACAAAGGTCCAACAAATTAATTTATTACAGATCCAATGACTTTGAGCATCTGATTTCATGAAACCTGTGAAAAGCACAAATGTCTGGATGCAAACAAGGCAACAGTTTGATGAGCATGAAGTGTCAATTATGCAGATATTCCTCTGAAGTTGGACCTTCACTATTCCACACACGGCACTAGCTAAATAATTACTAACCCTAACCACACCACTTACAGAGATCTATCTAAAATTATGAAACCACCATTACTGAGAAAGTCATTGCAGTAGTTTTCCTTTTCCCTTATAAGGGCCCTTTTCATTCCCCTCACGAATTCAAGTTAATTCTTTTTAAATTGAAGTCCTAGATGACTTTCTCTCAATAATCAACCTAAATGTACTCGTTTGACATTTCAGAGATGCTCTGGGATTGATATCAATCTCACATGAATTTTAGCATCTCATTATTCCTGATGAAGGTTAGAGCATCTAGTGGAACAGTCAAAATGTCAAATGAGTACATTTAAGTTGGAAAGTCATCTAGGACTTCAATTAAAAATATTAACTTGAATTCATGAGGGGAGTGAAAAGCACATCAACTGATAGTTCATTGAGAACTTATATTTTTTTTATAGATTTACATACACTCTGGCATATACTGTTCTAGACTGGCAATAGCCATCCAAATGGTGCAATCAAAAAATTGAGATCATCCTTTTTTTACGATATCTGCTGGTGGCTAACAATGTACACATGCATGCACACATGCATGCACACACATGCTCGCATATATACACACATGCATGCACACACATGCTCGCATATATACACACATGCATGCACACACATACTCACATGTACATGCATACACATGCACACACACAGAGTTGCTTTACCTTGCTATGTGTGCACAGTGAATTATTTTTACTTCACAAATAAGACACTTATTATCTTTCCTAGTTTTGCCATGCAGAAGGGACTAGACTGGTAGCAAATAATGTGCTTTGTCTGTGATAGATATGGTATCTGATCACAAAGGAATACTATTCTGGGAGTGGGTGGGGAGAAGTTATGCCAGGAATATAGCGATAAGACCCCAAATCAGCCAAGCATCTAAACATGCCCAACAATTTATTCTGGGATGATGATGGTGTGTATGCTGCAACAACAATATTGGATAATCATTTTCCTGTCGAATAGTGGTTGAAACACACACACACACACACACATTACAAAGTTATTGTATTCTTGTGTTACAATGTTGTCTCAACCACCCAACTAATTATTACAAATTTGGAAGTTTGGACATGTACATTAGCAAGCTGACTGAGAGATTGGTTGGTCAGGATATAGTCACTTTGCCAATCAGATTGCTATGCTGCTCCTCACTGCTGATGTAACGGTGGACTGGCATACTAACTAGGAAAAGTTTGCCTAGTTTAACCTAGCCCTAGCCGTAGCCCTAGCCCTAGCCCTAGCCCTAGCCCTAGCCCTAGCCCTAGCCCCAGCCCTAGCCCTGGGTGCAGGAGCAACATTGTTGATTATTCAGCATGATGCTGACCCAATATTGCACCACCTATATGTACTTGTAAGCATTGTACTTGTAAGCATGCACAGATATCCATACACTAAATAACATGCATGGGAGGAGGGGATCATGGGTCCCTGACCATGTCCAAGATTCCTTTCAGTCTACCATTATTGGCCCAGATATTATGACAAGGTATCCATGATTCTGGATATAAATAATAATAATAATAATAATAATAATAATAATAATAATAATAATAATAATAATAATAATAATAATAATAATAATAATAATAATAATAACAATAATAATAATAATAATAATAATAACAATAATAATAATAATAATAATAATAATAATAATAATAATAATAATAATAATAATAATAATAATAATAATAATAATAATAATAATAATAATAATAATAATAATAATAATAATAATAATAATAATAATAATAATAATAATAATAATAATAATAATAATAATAATAATAATAATAATAATAATAATAATAATAATAATAATAATAATAATAATAATAATAATAATAATAATAATAATAATAATAATAATAATAATAATAATAATAATAATAATAATAATAATAATAATAATAATAATAATAATAATAATAATAATAATAATAATAATAATAATAATAATAATAATAATAATAATAATAATAATAATAATAATAATAATAATAATAATAATAATAATAATAATAATAATAATAATAATAATAATAATAATAATAATAATAATAATAATAATAATAATAATAATAATAATAATAATAATAATAATAATAATAATAATAATAATAATAATAATAATAATAATAATAATAATAATAATAATAACAACAACAACAATAATAACAATAATAATAATAACAACAATAATAATAATAATAATAATAATAATAATAATAATAATAATAATAATAATAATAATAATAATAATAATAATAACAACAACAACAACAACAACAACAACAACAACAATAATAATAATAATAATAATAATAATAATAATAATAATAATAATAATAATAATAATAATAATAATAATAATAATAATAATAATAATAATAATAATAATAATAATAATAATAATAATAATAATAATAATAATAATAATAATAATAATAATAATAATAATAATAATAATAATAATAATAATAATAATAATAATAATAATAATAATAATAATAATAATAATAATAATAATAATAATAATAATAATAATAATAATAATAATAATAATAATAATAAGTCATCTGAAGGAGTTCAACAGGGTGATCCCCTGGGTCCACTTTTGTTTTGTCTTGCTCTTCACAAGACTACACTCAAATTGGTATCCAATTTTAGTGTATTTTATTTGGATGATGGCACTCTTGGGGGAAGCATGGATGATGTACTCAGTGATTTTAATACAGTGGAAACTGTGGCTGAGGAGCTGGGTTTGGAGCTTAACCGTGAGAAATGTGAGCTTATCTGTCCAGATCCAGAGACTTTAGGGAAGTCTCTCTGTGCTGCTCCAGGACTTCGTGTGGTCAATCCAGAGGTTGCCACTCTTTTAGGTTCTCCTATTGGTGGTATGGAAGGGGTTGAGGAGCTGCTTAACGAGAAAATTGACTCCTTAAAGTTTATGGGAAGCAGACTTCGACACCTCCATGCTCATGATGCCTTTTGTTTGCTTCATCACGCATTTGCAATTCCAAAGCTACTGTACTCTTTACGATCTTCTCCCTGTTTTTCTTCATCTAAGCTTCAAGATTTTGACTCTCTTCAGTGTACCATCTTGAGTGAGATCACCAACATTCCTCTCAACACTAAAGATCAAGCTTGGTCTCAGGCATCACTTCCAGTGAAGTTTGGTGGTTTAGGGATCAGAAGTGCTGTGATGCTTGCACCTTCCGCCTTTTTGGCGTCAGCTTCAGGTGCTTTTGATCTTATCCACCAGATTCTTCCGGACTACCTAGGTGATTCAAACTACTCTGAATTTGAAGATGGTTTGGAAATTTGGTGTCGAGGTCATAGCTGTGAGCCACCATCTGATCCTAGGTCCTCCCAACAGAAAGCCTGGGATGGTCCTCATGTTCAGGCTTCTTTTGATTCCCTCCTGAACTCGAGTGTGGATCTAGCTTCACGGGTACGTATTCAGGCTGCAGCTAGGAAGGAGTCAGGGGCTTGGATCCATGCCCTTCCCATGTCATCCTTAGGCCTCTGAATGGATGATGATGTGATTAGGGTGGCTACTGGTTTGCGTTTGGGTGTTCCTCTCTGTCATCCCCACAATTGTCTGCAGTGTGGATCCCAAGTGAATCAGTTTGGCACTCATGGTCTCAACTGTCGGAGAAGTCAAGGTCGTTTCTCGAGGCATGCAGCTGTAAATGACATTATTCATAGATCACTAGCTTCCATAAATATTCCCTCTCACCTGGAGCCTTCAGGCATTTCTCGCTTGGATGGCAAGCGTCCTGATGGAGCTTCCATTGTCCCCTGGAAGAATGGCCGTATCCTTGTGTGGGATGCTACATGTGTGGACAACTTTGCTCCATCCTATGCAAACTTATTACATGAAGGTCCTGGGGCAGTGGCAAACAGAGCCGAGTCCCTGAAAAAGGAAAAATACGGAAACATTGTTGATACACACTTCTTTGTCCCAATTGGGATAGAGACCACTGGAGTGTTTGGAGGGGAGGCATCTTTGTTCCTTCGGGAAGGTGGCTGTCTCAAAGCAAAGTGCGATGAACCACGTTCCCATCATTTTCTCCTCCAGAGAATTTCCATTGCAATTCAGCATGGGAACACTGCAGCAGTGTTAGGCACTAGTCAGTATACTAGTGATGACTATTTCTTACTTAAATTAGCTAGCTAGTTCTTTATTGGTAGTTATTCGGCATATTATTGTTTGTTTATAATAATTTGTTTTGAATAATAATATAATAATAATATAATAATAATATAATAATAAGGAATGCAAGGGGAAATGCAAGTGGGACAATAGGCCAGCAGATGGGCATCATTTAGATTGTACCTATACATGTATATACCTATATAATAATAAATAATAATAATAATAATAATAAAATTTAAAAAATTTTAAAAAATAATAAAATAAAAAAATAAATAAAATAATGATAATAATAATGATGATAATAATGATGATAATAATAATAATAACAATAATAATAATAATAATAATAATAATAATAATAATAATAATAATAATAATAATAATAATAATAATAATAATAATAATAATAATAATAATAATAATAATAATAATAATAATAATAATAATAATAATAATAATAATAATAATAATAATAATAATAATAATAATAATAATAATAATAATAATAATAATAATAATAATAATAATAATAATAATAATAATAACAACAACAACAACAACAACAACAACAATAATAATAATAATAATAATAATAATAATAATAATAATAATAATAATAATAATAATAATAATAATAATAATAATAATAATAATAATAATAATAATAATAATAATAAGAATAATAATAATAATAATAATAATAATAATAATAATAATAATAATAATAATAAGAATAAGAATAATAAGAATAATAATAACTAACAATATAATAATAATAACAATAACAATAAAAATATAACAATATAACAATAATAATAGTAGTAATAATAATAAAATAAAATAATTTTTTTTTATTAAGTAGAAAAATTAAATGTTAGTCATCTTTGTATATATACCTCCTCCATAATTATGCTAAAGTAATCAAAATAATAACGTAATAATATAATAATAGTAGTAGTAGTAGTAGTAGTAGTAGTAGTAGTAGTAATAATAGTAGTAGTATATTAGTAGTAAAAGATAATAAATAAATTAAAAAATAAAGCAAAAAAATAATAATTTAAAACATGAAATATTAAGAAATATTTACACTCGAATTATCTTCTGCATCAAATCAACCCAATATTCATTGTACATGTCAAAATATACTTTTTATTAACTTATTTCCTTGTTCTGTGTAGTGTCTATAATGTATGCAGGAGAACAAAAATGTTTATATTGAGAACCCAGCAATACAGAAAGTAACGACTTCTAATATAAGAATTATAATAATAACAATAACAAATAAAAACAACAAGAGACAAAAATTTTACCGTAATTGGATGATAATTTCTTAGCTGACATTGTATATTGTAATACCTTTGTGAGTCTTGGCATATCTGATGAAGCCTGGATCAAGCTGAAATATTGAGAAGAAAATTTGAGTTGATTAGAAGATATAATGAAATTGAATTGCTTTTCATTTCAACTTTCTCTCGTTAGTTGTCTGCAGGTAAAAGCATGCAAGAGATGGTATAAGTAATTTTGCCGTTAACATAACCAACGTGGATTTTAGCTCATTGGCTAACATACATCAATAGGTGGATTACAATGCCGATGAAGCAAGTTGGAAGAAGCCGATTTAAACATGGCTTGTGATATATGAATGAAGGAAAATAAGTGTGTTTAGCCATGTAGATTGTCCAGGTTGTTGTACAGAATTGACAACTCTGCTTTACTCCACCAGTTCTCCACACTAGTTACATGATATTTAGCAGTTACTTCATGACAGTTGGGACTATATATTTGATTTTCATGACCTTGAGGAAACCAATTAACCACACACTAGGCTGGTAAGAGTGTGGTGCATACCTTTTGAGTAACAGAATACCTACATAGGCTGTGGTCATTAGGTCTGGATGAACTTGTAAGGCAGCTAGCACATCACAGCCTATTTAAGACTTGGATCAAGGCTGCTTGATTCACTCTGCAGCAGCAAAATATAGAGCTACAACTGCACTTCTCTTCTTCTGCTAGAAAATAGTTGCAATGAAAGTTCTTGTGCTCCTTCTGGTGGCAGTTGCCATCACTGCAGCTTATGCCAATAGCTTCTTGAAAAATAAAAAGTATACGACAGTTCAAGGTACAATTTGTTGTATATATTATTATACATGTACATTTTCTTTGTGGTTTATTAAAACTTCAAATGTACCATGGTGTCAGTTCTGCTGTGCATAATTTCCTCTCGCTTATCTTCTCAGAGAGGAAGCAAGCTATGGATGAGGCCATTGAAGAAGCCATGGCAGCCATGAATGCCAGGGAACTAGCTAAGAAGAACAGAGTGGCCACTCAGAATGAGAAAGAAGGAAAATACACGTCTTCACAGCTGCTTGCCAAGTTCTTCAAGAAGCCTTCAGAGCATGCCCAGAAAATGGGAAAAGCTAATCGACTGTACAGAGACATAGTGAACAAGGCAGAGAGAAAGATGTTGGAGGTGAAGCGTGCAAAGGTTGCAAAGACAGAAGGTGCCGAGGCCAAGGCAGAATCCCTGGCCGAGGAACTGTTCCACCGCCCTGGTAGCATACTCACCTCCCAGGAGATAGCACGTGCATGGCAGGAAACCAGCGAGGTGGTTCATTTTAACAGATTACATTCTTGCAGTTTTCCCACTCGTAATCTTTATAGGACCATTAATGGTACCTGTAACAACCTCAGGAATCCACGTTGGGGATCTTTTGGGACAGCCTTCAGTCGACTTCTGCCATCTGTTTACGAAGATGAAGTTAGCTCGCTCCGTGGTACATTCCAAGCAAAGGGAAACCTGCACTTGGGTTATTTTAATCCACCTAACCCAAGCAGTCGTTTGATCAGTCAAAAAGTAATCACTGATAAAAAACAGGATGAACAACCTTTCACACATTTGCTTATGCAGTTTGGGCAGTTCCTCGACCACGACCTTGACCTTGGCCCAGAGCTGGAGGAGGAGTGTGAAGAATGCACATTTACAGACGTTTGCCAGCCAATAAGAGTTCAAAGACAGGATCCAATATTTGGGAGTGACACACTACATGATGGCAACTGCCTTTCATTTCATCGCTCAATACCTGTGTTTGAAATGGATCCGCCAAAGATCGTATCACCTCTGGAACAGATGAATGATGTAACATCATTCATTGACGGTTCCATGATCTATGGCTCTGATTTTAACAAATCTCAGAACCTAAGATCCTTCGAACATGGATTGCTTCGTGAGCAGGACGACATCGGTCGTAAGGCCAAGCTGCCCAATGCTGCCAAAAACGAGGTGGCATGTCCTGGAAATATGTCCTGCTTCTTTTGTGGTGATGTCCGTTGCAATGAGCATACCTCTCTCACCATCATGCACACAATCTGGTTGAGAGAGCATAACAGCTGCGCTCGTAAGATGATGCAAATCAACCCGCACTGGAATGATGAGAAGCTCTACCAGGTTTGCAGAAAGATTGTGGGAGCACTGATCCAAAAGATCACATATGAGGACTACCTCCCCAAAGTTCTGGGAAGCAATTATGACATATTTATTGCGAAATACCATGGCTACAAAAAGAATGTTGACCCCAGCATTCCCAACTCCTTTGCTACGGCAGCCTACAGATATGGCCACAGCCTCATCAGGTCCGAATTTGAACGTCTCGATGAATGTTATCAACCAATTGAAATTGGTCCTCTACAATTGGTTAATGCCTTCTTTTCTCCAGATCAGTACAATTCTAGTAACGGCACTGATCCTATCATGAGAGGTTTGGTGCATGATCATTCACGCAGAATGGATGAGTTCATGAACATCATACTCACCACCCAGTTATTCAAAACTACGACCTCTCCGGGAATGGACCTGGCCTCCCTCAACTTGCAGAGAGGACGTGACCATGGACTCGCTCCATATCTCGTCTACAGAAACTTTTGTTTCAAGAAATTTAAAATCATTTCTGAAATTGAAAATAGACTAACTCTGGTACGCTTCCTCCGACTCTATGGTTCCCTAGAAACAGCAGATCTCTGGATCGCGGGATTGGCTGAAGAAAGACCTAGTGATGGGTTATTAGGAGCCACTTTTGGTTGCATCTTTGGTCTCACCTTCCAGGCTGTGCGTGATGGTGATCGATTCTTCTGGCTGAGGCCTGGTCAATTTACTGAGCGTCAGAGGCATTCCATCATGAGTGATTCTTTTTCCCGTGTCATCTGCAAAAACTCTGATGGTATCACAACCATTCAAAGGGACGCTTTCGTGACCGGGCAGCAGCGTGTCTCGTGCTCTGATCTTAAAGCTGTAGACCTTAACCTGTTCAGAGAGCCCCCCTGTCATTTCTTGGCATCAATAAAGCCCCTTGTCTTTGACATAAAGATCAGCATCTTCAGCCGCTCCACACAGAGGAAATTTGACTTTACTAACAGGACGATACGTAGCAATGGCACTTTAAACCGTACCATTTGCATTCCCATCCAGTGCCCCACTCCAGCAGTAGAGACAACAATCTTTCTCTTTTCCTCTATTGAAGCAAACAACCGTACACTAATCACCTCCAACAATGGCATTCCTCCAAACTCTAGTAAAACAAAAGATCTCTACAGGGCTTCGTTGCCATTTTCTGCCTTCAATGCTGGGACTGGTCTGTTCATTGGCAACTGTAGATCTTTTACCAATTTTGCTTTCAATTTTATCATAACACCACCACAGGAATCAGGTTCAGGTTCAGGTTCAGGTTCAGGTTCTGATAATGCACAACAAGGTTTGCCAAAGGAGATAGAAGAAGAGTTGAAGAAAGAAGAAAAATATGCGGAGGTGCATGAGAGTGTAGAGGAAGAGAACTCTGTGCTTGACAATGCAGAGATGAAGAATAAGGAGGAAATAAAGAAAACAGCTTTCTTGTTTAGCGAACTTGAAGAGGCACTCAAAAAACTGGATTAAAATTAACTTCTTAGAATTTGAACGATGTGTAGATTTTCCCCCCTAGTTGACCCACCGTCTAATGTAATGCAGATTATTGATGGTATGATGATTTTGAATTCTGTTCTGAGTATGTATAAAGTTGCTTTTGTGCAGATGCTTTTAATTATGAGGCAGATCAGAGCCTGTGCTGTTTAAATAATGCAACAAAACACAACACAATGTTAGGTACAGTGAAATAAAAAGAGTCATGGATGGGGGGTGCTTAGTACACTACAGAAGTATTACAATGAGATTCATAAAGTAATGTTGCAAGCTCTAGAGTCTAGACCATTTAAAAGATTTAATATACCCACAATGTTTGGGTTTGATTTTAATGCTTTTGAGATGTTGCATGAGAAGAGTATGTGGTGAGAGTGGAGTACAGTAGAATTGTTCATCTGCTTGTTGAAGTTCAGTCAACTTGGTCTACCACACAGTGGGTGGGGTGAGGGGTATTTTTTATTTATAGCTCCTGTTGGCTCTAATAAACATAGTCTGTAAAGAATGGTGTAGAGTAGGAAATGGCCGACAAAAGAAGGGTGTTTGCCATCTGTGGTTCATGTGTTCATGACCAGTGTTTAGCATGTGCTTCATGACTGAATAAGTTGCAGGCAATTTCAGAGTTACTGGCACCTCTTCCCACCTGCCAGGACAAGTGTCCCACCCTGCCAGAACAAGTGTCCCACCCTGCCAGGACAAGTGTCCCACCCTGCCAGGACGCCAGGACAAGTGTCCCACCCTGCCAGGACAAGTGTCCCACCCTGTGTCCCATAATGCCAGGATAAGTGAGGTGCCACTGCATTGTTGCTATTGTTGTCGAGTTGGAAGCTCATTCTTTTGTTACAGAGGTTAAAACTTATGGTGCAACAGCCGACTCTTCTGCTAGTGTAGGGAGGAATTAAACAGGACACCTGCACTTGCCAACATAACATGTTCTAATGTAAAATTGGCAAAATCAGACCACAGGTTCAATTTACTTTGTGCTGATTATAGAAACAATAAAGTGTGTGGTCTGTTTTAGTGACTAGTATATAGATGGCCTGCCATAATCTTTTTAAGCAAAAATGAGTTTCTGTGGCTATGGAATACAGGTTCAACTTTGTTGCAATCTCATTTAGTAATAGATTATTATTCATTGCTGTATACCACCTGCTTTAATTAAAAGGGGTGATTGACCATTTCTTGTGGGTTTTGGTCTCACCAGATAGCCCATTCTGTGTGCTTTTCAATGATGTTAAATATTGGTGTTGCAATAAACTATGGCTGAAATATGGGGAAAACCACAAGGTTGGGGAGCAAGAGCGTTTATATATATATTTTTAATGGTCTTTGTGGTTTTTCCCATATTTCAGCCATAGTAAAACAAAGGCTAGAACCAGTTATATAGGACTCAGGGTATTTGCATGTCTAAAACCCTGGCTAGAACTAGGATTCTGGGTGTTTGTATGTAAACAGATAGCTAAAACCAAGGCTTGAATCCAGGAAGGAAAACTCAGGGTATTTGCATGTAACAAATTAGAGGTTAGAACCCAGTTAAAGAGGACTCAAGCTATTTGCAATTAGCAAACACCCAGGTTAGAACCACAATTTTTTTAGCACCTACTAGCTTACAGTCCTGTTCATATGAACGCAATTTTCCCCCTAAAATCAAAACTCTCAATTTGCGGTGTCTGTATTGCTCTGTCAAACCATCATGGACTTGATGCTGAAAGTAGAAATCAAAATGGTGTTTGTTGGGTGTTTGTGACGTAATTTCACTTCATATTCCAAACGTTTAGTTTTAAAACAAGATTATTATTGGAAAGCATATAGAATGGGCTACATTTTGGTACATAAATCCTGACCATAGCATGAGTGTGTGCAAAGATATAATAGTTTATAACAAAACCATTCTTTTTTTATCAAATTGGGAGTATTTTGAGGAAAAACTGTCTGAAAGAGCTCATTCTTCTCAAAATAGGAATTTTAAGCTCCTTCTGAAACTCTTTCTACTCTATAAATGACTGAAAACTATGTTTGGTGAAAATTTCTTACCTTTTTATAAACGAAAGAAGCTCTTTTTGGCTCCAATTGACATGTTTTCAGACCCTCTTACCCCTCCCCCTCCCTCCCCCTTAATTTAGGTTATGTGACTGCAATCTAACATTACCTACCTGTTTTTATCCACTTTGTAGCAAACTACCGTACTTGCCTCCTCTGTCTCTGTGTCTCAGCACTTTTGAGGATGGATTTTAAAAACGCCCACTTAATCCTACTATTGTGTGTAGAGATATATGCACATTTAAGTTCGGTTCCTGAAATCACCATCTTCATAACTGGATCAATTTTTTTTAGAGAAGTGGACAAGAAATCTTTTAGCATCCTGTGGTCACACCCAATGGGTGGAGTCAGTGGGGGGAGGGAGCACATTATTTATGATTTTGTGTTTGGCGGTTCCGTAGTGAAAGCTTCATAGAATTAACTTACTTCCTCGGAGGAGACCTCTCACCATTTAGTGGCTCACATTTTATGGATGTTCCCATTTTTGTATTTTAGGGGGAAATCATACTTGATATCTGTAGTGGACACAGTGGTTTTAGGAGAGGTCTGCACCACCTTATTGATTATAATATCATGGCTAGGTCACACATTTATTGTATTCATCAGAGGTAAGGCAGCAGTGAATGGAGGAGCTTTCTCAATGCTATAACACCAGATGCACTTTAAGAACTCCATCTATATATATACTATATTATTAAGTGGTGCATTCATAGAGATTCCCAGAATCTAATTTTGGCCACACGGCTAAATCCTGGGTGTGTGAAATAAAATTTGAGGGCAAGCTGTCTATAAGTTCAAAGTGTTCACTTCAGCCCACAGACCTTATGGGGAGGATGTAATTTCATGGCCAAGGTAACCAATGCTTCCTCTCTAAGGGGTGGGAAAATAAAAATGGCCAGCAAGACTGAGAGAGAAGAAGCTATAAGTACATGCACTTGCATGTAGCCTTCATGACAGAAGAAAACCATGTGGAAACACATCTGCTCTCGAGTACATGCAAGTTAATGTAGTCTTGTTCCATGGGCATTTTCAAGTCCGCGTCAATCTAATCAGGATTGCAATCCAACCATTGAAGTAGCTTAGCTAGTTTTGAACCCAGGTTAGGGATGATTCAGTGCGTTGGCATGCAACCAATTAGCTAAAATCCAGGTTAGAACTAAGTTAAAGAGTATTCAAGATGTTTGCATGTAACCAATTAAGATAGAACCCAAGTTTAATAGGAATCAGTGTGTTTGCATGTAACTACATAGCTAAAGCAAAGGTTAGAACCCAGTTAAGTTTTAGCAGATAATGAAAAAAAGTTTGTTAAATGCAGTAGGACTTCCTCTAGCCACTGGTGCTAATTTCAGCTCTCTAACACTTGGCAATCTGGAGATATTTATGCAGTTTACCTCAACCATAAAATTACATCTTCCCCATAAGGTCTGTGGGCTGAAGTGAACACTTTCAACTTATAGACAGATTGCCCTCAAATTTTATTTAACACACCCAGGATTTAGCCATGTGGCCAAAATTAGTTTTGGGAATCTCTATGAATGTAATATAGTATAGAGTTCTTAAAGTGCATCTGGTGCTATGGCATGGACAAAGCTCTTCCATTCACTTCTGCCTTACCTCTGATGAATACAATAAACCTGTGACCTAGCCATGATATTATAAGGGAAAAGGTGTGGTGACCCTTTCCCAAAACGACTGCGTCCACTATAATTTTTTGTAGGCTTAATATTTCCCTTAAAATACCAAAAATAAGAAAACCTATAAAATGTGAGCCACTAAAATGGTGACAGATCTCCTCCAAGGAAGTAAGTTAGTTTTACGAAACTTTCACTACGGAATCACC
The DNA here is from genome assembly GCA_028752905.1 of Cladorhizidae sp. MBARI D1340-BT2. NCBI lineage: Eukaryota > Metazoa > Porifera > Demospongiae > Poecilosclerida > Cladorhizidae > Cladorhizidae sp. MBARI D1340-BT2. The sequence goes on from JAQNBH010000006.1 coordinate 5,654,794, forward strand.
AAACACAAATAATGAGCTCCCTCCCACCACTGACTCCACCCATTGGGTGTGACCACAGTACACTACAAGGTTTCAATACTAGTAAGTGTGTATACTCTCTCCTAAAAATTGATTGTTATGTAGATGTTGATTTCATGGACCAAACTAAAATGTACATACATGTATATCTCTACACGCAATAATAGGAACAAGAGGGCAATTTTTTATCCATCCTGAAAAGTACTGAGACACAGAGTTAAAGGAAGTAACTAGTTGTTTGCTACGGAGTTAAATTAAGACTGCCAATATGTGCCATTAAGTTTCACATGCTTGAGGTGCAGCTAAATACACAAAGACCATAACCTAATTGTTATGCAAAACTAGTGATACAAACTCTCATTCTAGAGAGACCAGACCTGTCTCTTCCTCACCATAAAGATATGGTGAGTAAAGGAGTTATGCAACTGGTTACAGAAAATGGTGCAAGGTTCTCTTCTATCCCCCGCCGCCTGCCCTCCCCCCCCATCCCCACCCCACCACCACCCAAGATGGTAAAGGAGATCAAGGATGACATGATGCACTGTGTGTAAATCAAAATGGGTGTTTTCATTAGGCGCTAAACCATGACAAAGTAGTCGAGCAGGGGCACAGAAATCATTTTCCCCCCATTGCAATTAAATTGATTATCAGTGCACCTCCTTATACTTGGTCTCATTTTAGTGCCTAATGAAAACACTCATTTTGGACTTCCCCTAGCCCTAGCCCTAGCCACTGATACCAATTACGGCTAGCACTTTCCAACCCAGAACCACAACTGGAGTCAATTTGGGTACTCAGATTTTGAGGTCCCTCCACTTTGTCTGCAGGTAACTTTGGCATCGCTATACTTATGCTCAACTTTTTTTTTATATAACAAGGAGAACACACAGAGAACTATCTTTATCAAGTACACACAGTGAGGTGTAAAGAACCTATGGAGCACCAAAGTTGTAACAACAAGTTCTTTTAAAAATAATTTAGTCCCCCCCTTAATATGAACATAGTTGACTTATAAATTAAAAATCAAAACTCTCATCTGTAGAGTTTGTATTCCTCTGTCAATCAATCATGGTTGTTATGCCACTCTAGACTTGATGCTGGAAAGTAGCAATCAAAATGGTGTTTGTTTTATGTTTGTGAGGTGATTTCACTTCACATTCCAATCTGTAGTTCAAAATCAATAGAATGGGCTACATTTTAGTACATAAATCACGATCAAGAATGAGTGTGTGCAAAGAAACCACACATTTTCAGCCTCTTCCCCATCCTCCCTCCCTCCCCCTTAATTAAGATTATGTGACTGGTTACCTCCCTGTTATGGATCAGTTATGTAATTGGAGAAACACTGAGATGTAAGTTGATCCTAAGGATTGTTGATTTGTGTCATTAATTTAATGTACTCTCAACAAACTCTCAGTTGACGTAATGAAATTACAATGACCTCAATAATCAACTTGAATTTCTCTCTCTCGATGTTTTGGCTGGGAAGAATGAGATGCTAAGACTCACATGAGATATTGATATATACCAGTAGCTAGTTGTCCATCACGTGATACAAGCCACACCCCAGCACATGTGTGATGCTTGTGAATGATGTGGCAACAATCGAAGGGGAAAAAAGATAAACAACAACTACTACTACTACTACTACTACTGCTGCTGCTTCTACTACTGCTACTAATACTACTACTGCTACTACTACTACTACTGCTGCTGCTTCTACTACTGCTACTACTACTACTACTGCTACTACTGCTTCTGCTCTTAGCATCTCATTATTACTGATGAAGGAGGCTAGAGCATCTAGTCGAATCGTCGAGAGAGTAAAATTTATGTTGATTACTGAGAAGTTCATAATGTAGCTCGTTAACTTATTCATAACATGAAAGTTAAAGGGGAGGGGAGTGGCCCATACACCTTCGATTCCCTCCCCTGCCCCTGTTTAGGTAGTCAATCATTCTGATGTGGAAATGATCATCATGTCAATCATCAACTGGAAAAACATACGTGAATCAAGAGCATAATTATCACTTTAATTATTTAAGCCAACATTTCAAGATCAAAATGTTGACTGAAAGGATTTTAAGCTGATAGAAAGAGAGAATCAACCCTATGCATCTAATGTTGTCGGATGAAAATCATCGTTCCATTATAGCACAATCGGAAATGCTCCAGAAAATACATTAGATAGCTGTTGGATTATGGCACTCCTATGCAGCCATCATCTCCAGCAATTCTTGAACAAAGCTTCAAAGATCAAAGACGTGATAGAGTGCCATCCGAACATTTCCAAATTTCCAAGCATATATCACAACTAGAATACCAGAAATGTTTGCATTAATAATAAATAGTTGTGCAGTAAGATGTAGGGCAAGTGTGAGTACTTCAAGTTGCAAACAGTTTGAGCTCTGACTTGATCTCACTGCAGAAGTTTTCATCTTTCTATTTATCAAGGTATTTATCTTTTCTGGCTACATGTACACACCGTTAATTAACCTGGCTAGCTAACCTGCATCGATTAAGTGGATTACAATCCTGATTAACAATACCACCACAACAACAAAGGTGATAATAAAAAGTATTCAATGACAACAAGACCAAAACACATGCATAATAACTTGCCCTTAAAGTTTGACATCCTTTGGTCTGTCAGCAGAAGCTAACACATGGGCAGTCACATGGGCAGTCACATGGGCAGTCACATGGGCAGTCACATGGGCAGTGACCAGTCACACGGGCAGTCACATGGGCAGTCACACGGACAGTCACACGGGCAGTCACACAGTCACACGGGCGCAGTCACATGGGAAGTCACACGGGAAGTCACACGGGAAGTCACACGAGCAGTCACATGGGCAGGCAGTCACATGGGCAGTCACATGGGTAGGCACATGGGCAGTCACATGGGAAGTCACATGGGAAGTCACATGGTCACACGGGCAGTCACACAGACAGTCACACGGGCAGTCACACAGGCAGTCAAATGGGCAGTCACACGGTCACATGGGCAGTCACATGGGTAGTCACACAGTCACATGGGCAGTCACACGGGCAGTCACACGGGTAGTCACACAGGCAGTCACATGGGCAGTCACACAGGTAGTCACATGGGCAGTCACACGGGCAGTCACATGGGCAGTCACATGGTCACATGGGCAGTCACACGGGCAGTCACACGGTCACATGGGCAGTCACATGGGCAGTCACATGGGCAGTCACATGGGCAGTCACATGGGCAGTCACATGGGCAGTCACATGGGCAGTCACATGGGCAGTCACATGGGCAGTCACATGGGCAGTCACATGGGCAGTCACATGGGCAGTCACATGGGAAGTCACCCATGTCACTGCCAACTGTAATGTAAAGGACACGGTGGTTTTGGGAGAGCTACACCCCCTTTTTTTTTTTAATAGCATGGCTAGGAGATGTAATTTCATGGCCGAGGTAACCAATGCTTCCTCTCTAGGGAGTGTAGGGAGTGGAAAATAGAACTGCCTAGAGCCAGCAAGACTGAGAGAGAAGAAGCATGTACTTGCATGTAGCCTTCCATGACAGAAGACGACCATGTGGAAACACATCAGCTCTCAAGTAAATGCAAGTTGATGTAGTCTTGTTCCATGGGCATTTTCAAGTCCACGTCAATTAGGATTGCCATCCATCCATTGAGGTGGCTTAGCTATCTAGGCTGTTAGTCTGGATTCTGTTAAGTAGTTTTGAACCCAGGTTAGGGATGATTCAGTGCATTGGCATGTAACCAATTAGCAAACATCCAGGTTAGAACTAAGTTAAAGAGTATTCAATGTAACCAATAGAACCCAGGTTTAATAGGAATCAGTGTGTTTGCATGTAGCTAAAGCAAAGGCTAGAACCCAATTAAGTTTTAGAAAAAAGTCGTTGTATGCATTATGACTTCCTCTAGCCACTGGTACTAATTTCAGCTCTCTGGCACTTGGCAATCTGGAGATATTGTGCAATATTTACCTCGACCATAAAATTACATCCTCCCCATAAGGTATGTGGGCTGAAGTGAACACTTTCAACTTATAGACAGATTGCCCTCAAATTTTATTTCACAACACCCAGGATTTAGCCAGATGACCAAAATTAGATTTTGGGAATCTCTATGCATGCACCACTTAAACCATTCTTAATAATAATACAAATAGAGTGTATAGATGGAGTTCTTTTATGCATCTGGTGCTATGGCATGGAGAAAGCTCCTCCATTCAACTGCTGCCTTACCTCTGATGAATACAATAAACGTGTGACCTAGTCATGATATTATAATGATAAAGGTGTGGTGACCCTTTCCAAAAACCACTGTGTCCATATCATCGATTTTTTATAGACTTAAAAATAAGAAAACCTATAAATGGTGAGAGGTCTCTTCCAAGGAAGTAAGTTAGTTCTACGAAACTTTCACTACGGAACCGCCAAACGCAAAATCATAAATAATGAGCTCCCTCCACCCACTGACTCCACCCATTGGGTGTGACCACAGTACACTACAAGGTTTCAATACTAGTAAGTGTGTATACTCTCTCCTAAAAATTGATTGTTATGAAGATGTTGATTTCAGGAACCAAACTTAAATTAAATGTGCATATATCTCTACACGCAATAATAGGACCAAGAGGGCCATTTTTTATCCATCCTGAAAAGTACTGAGACACAGAGATAAAGAAGTAACTAGTTGTTTGCTACAGAGTTAAATTAAGACTGCCAATAATTATGTGCCATTAAGTTTCACATGCTTGAGGTGCAGCTAATTACACAAACACATAACCTGCAAAACTAGTGATACAGACTCTCATTCTAGAGAGACCAGACCTGTTTCTTCCTCACCATAAAGATATGGTGAGTAAAGGAGTTATGCAACTGGTTACAGAAAATGGTGCAAGGTTCTCTTCTATCCCCCTCCGCCTGCCCTTCCCCTCCCCCCCCTCCCCCATCCCCCTCCCCCCCCTCCCCCATCCCCCTCCCCACCACCACCCATAGATGGTAAAGGATCAAGGATGACATAATGCACTGGGTGTAAATCAAAATGGGTGTTTTCATTAGGCGCTAAACCATGACAAAGTAGTCGAGCAGGGGCACAGAAATCATTTTTTCCCCATTGCAATTAAATTGATTATCAGTGCACCTGCTTATATATATACCTACTTGGTCTCATTTTAGTGCCTAACATTTTGGACTTCCTCTAGCCACTGATTCTAATTCCAACGGCTAGCACTTTCCAACCCAGAACCACAACTGAAGTCAATTTGGGAACTCAGATTTTTAAGTCCCTCCACTTTGGCTGCAGGTAACTTTGGCATCGTTAACTTTTTTTTATAACAAGGAGAGCACACAGAGAACTATCTTTATCAAGTACACACAGTGAGGTGTAAAGAACCTATGGAACACCAAAGTTGTAACCACAAGTTCTTTTTAAAATAATTTAGTCCCCCCCTTAATATGAACATAGTTGACTTATAAATTAAAAATCAAAACTCTCATCTGTAGAGTTTGTATTCCTCTGTCAATCAATCATGGTTGTTATGCCACTCAAGACTTGATGCTGGAAAGTAGCAATCAAAACGGTGTTTAAAAAAAAAAGTTTGTGAGGTGATTTCGCTTCATATTTCAATGTGTAGTTCAAAATCATTAATACCGCATATAGAATGGGCTACATTTTGGTACATAATGACGATCAAGAATAAGTGTGTGCAAAGATATGACAAAAACCACACATTTTCAGCCTCTTCCCCATCCTCCCTCTCACCCCCTTAATTAAGATTATGCGACTGGTTACCTGCCTGTTATGGATCAGTTATGTAATTGGAGAAACACTGAGATGTAAGTTGATCCTAAGGATTGTTGATTTGTGTCATTAATTTAATGTACTCTCAACAAACTCTCAGTTGACGTAATGAAATTACAATGACCTCAATAATCAACTTGAATTTCTCTCTCTCGATGTTTTGGCTGGGAAGAATGAGATGCTAAGACTCACATGAGATATTGATATATACCAGTAGCTAGTTGTCCATCACGTGATACAAGCCACACCCCAGCACATGTGTGATGCTTGTGAATGATGTGGCAGCAATGAAGGGGGCAAAAGATAAACAATAACAAAAACACTACTACTGCTATTACTACTACTGCTGCTGCTACTACTACTACTACTACTACTACTACTACTACTACTGCTACTGCTACTACTGCTACTTCTGCTTCTGCTCTTAGCATCTGATGAAGGCTAGAGCATCTAGTCGAATCGTCGAGAAAGAGTAAAATTTATGTTGATTACTGGAAGTTCATTGTTATTTTAATGTAGCTCGTTAACTTATTCATATCATGAGTGTTAAAGGGGAGGGGAGTGGCCTATACACCTTGGATCCCCTCCCTTGCCCCTGTTTAGGTAGTCTGTCTTACATTTTACGTCAATAATTCTGATGTGGAAATGATCATCATGTCAATCATCAACTGGACTATATTTTAGAAAAACGGCATAATTATCACTTTAATTATTTAAGCCAACATTTCAAGATCAAAATGTTGACTGAAAGAATTTTAAGCTGATAGATAAATCAACCCTATGCATCTAATGTTGTCAGATGAAAATCGTCGTTCCATTATAGCACAATCGGAAATGCTCCAGAAAATTATATAGCTGGTGGATTATGCTACTCCTATGCAGCCATCATCTCCAGCAATTCTTGAGCAAGGCTTCAAAGATCATAAAGACGTGATAGAGTGCCATCCAAATATTTCCAAGCATATATCACAACTAGAATACCAGAATGTTTGCAATAGTTGTGCAATAAGATGTAGGGCAAGTGTGAGTACCTCAAGTTGCAAACAGTTTGAGCTCTGACTTGATCTCACCATCAGGAAAATAAGCACTGCAGAAGTTTTCATCTTTCTATTTATCAAGCCACGTGTTGGTATTTATCTTTTCTGGGTACATGTACACACCTTAAACCCAGGTTAATTAACCTGACTAGCTAACCCGCATCGATTAAGTGAATTACAACTGATTAACAATACCGCCACCACAACAAAGGTGATAATAAAAAGGTAATCAATTGACAACAAGTTTATATTTTAATTACCCAATACACATGCATGATAACTAACTTGCCCTTAAAGTTTGACTTCCTTTGGTTGTCTGTCATCAGAAGTTAACACTTACCTGTGGTCACATGGGCAGTCACATGGGTGGTCACATGGGTAGTCATGGGCGGTCACATTGGTACTCACATGGGCAGTCACATGGGCATTTTTGAGCTTTGTCTCAATGTTGTTAGTTAAAGGTACTTTTTATGGTGATCATTTTGTTGTTGTTGTTGTTGTTGTTGTTAGGATGTACTTTATTACAACCTCTCTTAATGGCTGCAATGACCTTTCAACTTGTGGGCACTTACCCTCATGTTGTTACTTCAACCCCACAGTGCTTACTGTGAGAGGAGGTATGTGGTCCAAAGTGAATGCTTCATCTTATGGACAGCTTGCCTCAAGTTTTACAAGGGGATGGACGCCTCCATTTTTTTTTACAATTTTTTTACAAAAAAACGTGGTTACTACTTTATAGCTCCATAGATTCTGCAACCTTTATGGTATGGACTTGATATATAGCTCAAAAGATAGCTCTCTCTCTGTGTGCTCTCTTTTGATGCTAAAACATTTTTCATAGGTATAACTATAGCCAAGTTACTGGAACTAAAGTGGGGGTACCTCAAAACCTGAGTACCCACATAAATACCTCCAGATTAGAGGAAGCCCTACTCTTAACGACAGGTTTTATTGCTAAAACTGAGTATGTGGTCAAGCGCGTGGTTGAGAAATGACATTTTAACGAAATTCATTTTCCAACCACGACCACGTACTTAAGTTAAGTTTAGCACCTAATGAAACCTTCGTTGCTTCCTCTAGAGTCCTAGACACTGGACACTCTAGACACTGGTGCTAAGTTCAGCTCTATTGGCAATCTGGAAATATTTATGTGGCATAATCCACCCAGGTTTTGAGGTACCCCCACTTCAGCTTCAGTAACTTGGCTATAGTTTCATCATGTCAAAAGAGAGCACACAGAGAGACCTATCTTTTTAGCTATATATCAAGTCCATACCATGAAGAGGGACCTAAACCATTTTTGTAGTAAAGTGGTTAAAAATGTGTGTTTATCACTTTATAGTTCAATAGATTCTGCAAACGTCATGGTACGAACTTGATATTAGCTTAAAAGATAGGTCTCTCTGTGTGCTCTCTTTTGATAGAATTTTTTTTCCATAGCTACAACTATACCCAAGTTATAAGAGTTAAAGTGGGGGTACCTTAAAAACCTGATTGCCTGATTTTGCCACATAAAATCTGGGGTAGTAAACCATTTTTCTGAAAATCTGTGTTCCAAATTTGTATCGTTCATAACTTTTTGGTTTTTCATCCTTCACAGATACTTTTTAGATCAAAAGAAAGACTGGTTCAATAGCTTTAAAATGACATTATATGAAGGCTACTAATGAATTTTCATGTTTGTACATTTGCCAAAGATAGACGCCCTTAGAACCTTACCCTTGTCACTCGACAAAAATCTTAAAAATCACAGATTGTCAGTGACCACTTCCCATTCACAGTTTGTGTAACATAGCCACATACGTAAAGTATGATAGAGACAGTTTTGCCACAATGTACTTGGAAGTGATTTGGGAGGTCAATGAAAATTCGTAATGAAAAAGCATGAAATCTGTGTCGAACATCAATGCATAAATCAAGACCTGTACACAAAATAAGAAAAAGGATTCTATCAAACTTTAGAGCATAGAAAGAGCTATAAAATGGTATATTATGGAATTGTTCTAGATAAATATTCACCGAGAGAGATTTTTTGAAAGTCCAAAAACACACCTTTTTCATAATACTCATAATACAGCTTTGAAGGGGAGCAGTTGCATTTGGGGGGGGGGGGGGTGACCCACATGCTTTTTTGTGTGTGGTCTTTATAACTCCATAGATTCCGTAAACTTCATGGTATAGACTTGATATATAGCTCAAAAGATAGGTCTCTCTATGTACTCTCTGTTGATACTAAAATATTTTTCACAAGTACAACTATAGCCAAGTTAGGGGAGCTACAAGTGGATGGACCTAAAAACCTGAATGCCTGCAACCTCCACATTAATAACTCCAGATTGCTAAGTGCTAAAAATTTAAAATTAGCATACGTGGCTAGAGGAAGCCCTACTCTATGTAATGAGTGTTTTTATTAGGCGTTAAAATTTAAGTATGTGGTCAAGCACGCGGGTAGAAAATGAATTTCTTTAAAAATCCATAAAACTCATTTTCCACCCGCGCGCTTGACCACGTACTTAAATTTTAACGCCTAATGAAAACACTCATTACATAGAGTAGGGCTTCCTCTAGCCCACGGTGCTAATTTTAAATTTTTAGCACTTAGCAATCTGGAGTTATTTATGTGGGCATTCAGGTTTTGAGGTCCCTCCACTTTAGGTCTAGTAACTTGCCTATAGTTATACCTATGAAAAATATTTTAGTATCAAAAGAGAGCACACAGAGAGACCTATCTTTTGAGCTATATATCAAGTTCATACCATGAAGTTTGCAGAATCTACGGAGCTCTAAAGTGGTAACCATAAGTTTTGGGGGGGAAATAAAAAAATGCAACTGTCCCCCCCTGAAGTTGGCATCATGGACTATGTTATTAGAACATCAGAACACCACCCTTGCTATAAAAAAATATTTTTTTTCATGCTCAGATGTCATCTCCAACTCTTTTTAGTGCATGTCCAAAAGAAAGATTGATGCAACTCCTCCTGCTCCCTTGTCCCTTGACCTCAGGACGTCCCGTAATGTACTATAACACAGACATCATTTACACACCCCATGCAGTACAGGTGTGTACAAAATGCATGCATGAAATCCTCCATAACTTTTTTCCTGAACCAGAACAGCCTTCCAAGTTTTGTACACAGCTCATGCAGAGCTATAGGTAGGATATAAAAGGAAGAATTTTTAAAAGAAAATTTTCAGAAAAATGGTTTACTACCCCCTTAAGTGCCAAAGAGTTGTAATTAGCACCAGTGGCTAGAGGAAGCCCTACTCTACCTTTTTGATTAGTCGTTAAAATGTAAGTACGTGGTCAGCACGTGGGTGGAAAAGAATTTTATGGAATTTTAACGAAATTCATTTTACAACCAGGGTACTTGACCACGTACTTACGTTTTAACGCAAAAAGGTCATTACATAGAGTAGGGCTTCCCTTCTGGTGCTAATTACAACTCTCTATATAGCACTTTGCAATCTGCAGATCAGGCAATCGGGTTTTTGAGGTACCCCACTTTAGCTCCTATAACTTAGGTATAGTTGTAGCTATGAAAAATATTTTTTATTAAAAGAGAGCACACAGATAGACCTATCTTTTGAGCTTTATGTCAAGTCTGTACCATAAAATTTGCAGAATCTATTGAACTATAAAGTGATAACCACAAGTTTTTAACACTTTACTACAAAAATGGTTTAGGTCCCCTGAAGGTTGCAGAATCTATGGAGCTATAAAGTGGTAACCACAAGTTTTTGTACAAAAATTGTTAAAAAAATGGAGGCCCCTTATGGACAGCTTGCCTCAAGTTTTACTTCAGACTGAAGATTTGGTCACCCGTCATAAGACTAGCATTTGGTCGGTCAGCAGAAGTGAACGCTTACAGCTTTTGTAGTAGACAACTTTCCCTCAAAGTCTTTGGGGTCTCCTGGAACTCGAGTTTTTATGAATGTGCAAGTTATGAGAGGGGAGAAGAAGAGATAGAAAGATTAATTTCAAAGTGTTTTTTTCACATTCCGATTTTTGTGTGCTGCCCGAATACTTCCTTAGCTAAGGGTTAAAGGCACACTGGGAGTCTTTGTTGAGCCGATATTGGCTGAAGTCATTATTTAGCTAAAACTCTGCCAATGCTAAATAAAATATGAGATTTGGTTTTATAATAACCTTCTCAATAATCAATTTTAAATTGTATTCTCATGACATTTCGACTAGATGCTCTAGCCTTATTCCTGATGAAGGCTAGAGCATCTAGTCGAAACGTCGAGAGAATACGATTTGAAGTTGATTATTGATTATAATGTTATGTCAACTGAGAGTTCATTGCGAGTTTATGAGATTTGGTGTTGGAGTTTTTGCCAGTCAGCCATTCTGAAATGGAGGTCAACTACCACTAGCTGCATTTTCTGATTGTTGAGGTCAGGAAGCCTAAGATATATATAGGCTTGTCAAGTGCAGTTAGTTGGCCTTTTGTTGAGGCCTGGAAGCTAAAGGCTAACTTGTCTTTACTGAGGCCAGGAAGCAGGAAGCCAAAGGTTTGGCTGGTAAAATGCGATTAGCTTGCCCAAAGGCACCTGATTTATTTATGATGATTTGTGTTAGTTATCAGCTAAGATCTTCACCTGTTCTGAATCCCTCCAAGGAAGTTGTAATTTTCTCTACAAATTAAAAAGGTATCTGGGAGTGTGTAACACTCTCTATACTGGTTTGACTTGCTTTTTTAATGGGTTGCTAAAAAACAACAAAATCAAAGCTCCTATCTCAAGTAAAATTCCCTTTCAGCAGCTCCTTATCTTTCTGATGGCAGTTTTAGCCAATATTAGCTTTAAAAAAACTCCTAATATGCTTTGCATTCTTCATCGCTAAGGTAGTAAATTAGTAGGAGAAGAAACTGTTGAAGTACAGAAGACTTCAAATGTTCCAACGCACATCTACAAACAGTCTGTTTCTTGATTGCAGTGATAAAAACTGTGAGTAGCATTGGCCGTAGATGGTGCAATCAAGGTAGCTCATGTGCTGTTTTATAATTAGAATTGAGTAGAGACTGCATGTGCAGAGTGAATGACACATGCTCAATTCTGTAGTGTTTGTTGAGGTCTTGCTCCTGGGGGACCAGGGGCAGCTCCACCGGCAAGGAAATCACCAGGCCACTTTTCAGAACTGATCTGGTATTGCCAGACCACTTTTTGTGGAATTATTTTTTGTTAGGTGAGGCATCCCTTTTAAAGCTTGCTGTCTTTGATAACCTTAAACAGAGATTAGGTCAATTACACCAGACCATTTCAAAAGAGGTGGAGCATCCTGTGGGAACTGTTACCAAGATCAAAGGCGGCTGTAGCTGGTCCTCTACATCTGCCATTTGGTTAGAATTCTCGTGTGCAACTGTTACCAAGTCCTCGAAGGAGGCTGTGAGGCTGGAGCTGACCTACATGGGTACAGTCAACAATAGCATCAAGACACATCATATGCCGATATTTGTTACATACAAGCAGGTTAGAAAAGGTGTTTAAAAGTTCTGGAGACCCTGAAGCTCACACGTAAACAAACAAACAAAACTAAATTGGATTGACCTATTCCCACATAACCACAACCTGTTAATGACCCTTTACCATTTAAATAATGTACACCTGATAAATATATAATGGTAAGGGGTCATCTGTTGGTAATCAAGATCGTTCCTTTTAACAGATCAATCCAATGTAGCTGTTTATAGGTTCTGCAAGTCATGAAAATATTTTAAAAGACTTTTCCCTTCTAATTCTAATGTTGTCCTGCCCCTAACCTTAGCTGAACGACTAATCCATTACTGGTAAGTACAGTCATAAGGTTGATGTAATGCCAGCCTTACATATGATCATGCAAGAGTATTGTCTGATCATGCAAAATCTTCATTTCTGGGACAAACTAATTAATGTGTCATGCCTATTGACCACACCTACCCATATAAACTATTGGCTCAAACATGCAAAAGTAAGTGGTAGGATATTAGACCAGCCAATCTGACTCTCCATCTAATCGTTTGGTCCACCATTTTCCACAAACTATTCATGCCATTAGCCTAATAATAATAATAATAATAACAACAACAATAGCAACAACAATATGATGATATATAACAACAACATAACAACAATAAATAAATAATAATAATAACAAAAATAAATATTGGTATTATACACACTATTATAAGCTTGCATATTACAAACATCATCACTACATAATATGCTAAGAATTATTAACACCTTTTGTTCAGCACACGATATATACACCAGCAAATAGAGTGTATGGAATACACACCAAACCTATTGGGTGCTGAGGAATTAGTGTGCTCTACACATTCCAGTTTTTATAATGATGCATTAGGTGAGAACTTCAATCCAGACCGATCAAAGGTTTGTATCATCTTCAACAATAGAATTTGCAGCAAAGATTACCCATGGGGCTTGCAAGGTCCTCCATGCCAAGATCCCCACCTCAACATGGAAGGTCTTGTAATTCCACATTTATGTTGTTGAAAGATTATGCAAGGTCAAATCTTGAGTGATCAAGCAGGATCTAAACAAGACCTTTTGCTAGGGCTAGGATTATGCACGAGGAAGCAACCAAATTTCACAGGTTTTAGAGAAGCATTGGTTTACACTAGCCGATTGGCCAAGGTAGTTTCGCTTGCCTCATGCATTACTGATTCATGATGGGAGATGAGACTAGGTCAGGGCAGTAGCTAGAGCCAGAACACCTAACTGTTTGGAGTCCTGCATTTTTCACTCAGCCCCTGGTCTAATGGTGGGGAAATCAATTTCAAATAATTTTCAAACTGCATACTTTACCACGTATTCACTTAATGAGTAAGGCTTCTTCTAGCCACTGGGACTAATTTCAACTGCCTATAGCAATTTCCAATTAGGAGCTAGAACTGTTGGGGATATGGGCATTCAGGTTTTGAGGTTCCCAACTTTGACTGCCTCTACCTTAAGTATGGTTGTAGTTGCAACAGTTTTAGTATTGAAATAGAGCACACAGAGAGAGATCTCTTTTGAACTATACATCGAATAAAGTGTACAGAATTTAATGCACTCCAAAGTTGTAACCACAGTATTTTGTAACACTTTGTAAAAAAAATAGTGTCGTCACCCCCCTTAGTAAAGTTAGGGCTAGGGATACTAGTGTGGCTCTATCTGCAGGCAGTGAGCATTTGATACATATTGAACATCTTCACCTTGAAATTTTTCTTGAGAAAGTTTAGAAATAAATAAACACAATAAAATATTTGGTACCACATTTGATAGTCAGTTAAACACACACACACACACACACACACAAGAAAGAGGGAATTTTAATGGAAAAACAAAAATACTGAATGAGAAAAGGAACTCTAGTTAGTTCCTACCTGCTCATCTCAAACTTGTTGCCACTTGAAGTCCAGTTTGACTCAACCTACATCATACTGCACAACTACTTATAATCAATACAAGCATTTGTGGTGTTCTATTTGTGACGTTTGCTTGAAAAATTGGTAAAGAACAATATTTGTGATACTCTATCACGTCTTTATGATCTCTAAAGTCTTGTTCAAGAACAATTGCTGGAGGTATATACAAAAATAGAAACAATTGTTGATGCGAACCTCCTCACTTAAAAGGAACATTTCCATGGATGTATGTATAGGAGTACCATAGTCCTTCAGCTATATCTAATAAATAGGATGTCAACACTAATTTTAAGCTATTAGAAAACTGCTTGCAAATGTTGCTCTAGCCTGATCCATGTTTTTATCTCTCGTTACAAACCATTTTGAAGTACAGAAATTTTAACTTGATCTCACCATCAGGAAAATAAGAAGTTTTTTTAGAACAATCTTTACTTATTAAGCTGTTCAGTTACATGCACACACCTTAAATCCAGATTAATTAACCTGGTTAGCTAACACACATGGATAGGTTGATTAAAATCCTGATTAATTAATCTGGTTAGCTTAATTAACCTGGTTAGCTAACACACATGGATAGGTTGATTAAAATCCTGATTAATTAACCTGGTTAACACACATGATTAAAATCCTGATTAATTAACCTGGTTAGCTAATACACATGGGTGGGTTGACTAAAATCCTGATTAATTAACCTAACACACATGGATAGGTTGATTAAAATACTGATTAATTAACCTGGTTAGCTAACACACATAGATAGGTTGATTATAATTAACCTGGTTAGCTAACACACATGCTGGATTTTAATTTAATCTGGATTTTAATCAACCTATCCATGTGTGTTAGCTAACCAGGTTGATTATAATTAACCTGGTTAGCTAACACACATGGATAGGTTGATTAAAATCCAGATTAAATTAAAATCCAGATTAACAATAACAACAACAAAAAAACAAAAAATATGCATATATTATTATAGCATAATTGTACAGATGATAAACAGATGATAAACAGGCAATATCAGTAATAATAGTAATATATAGTAATAATAATAATAATATGATGATGATGATGATGATGATGATGATGATGATGATGATGATGACGACGACGACGACGACGACGACGACGACGACGACGACGACGATGATGACGATGATGATGATGATGAAAACTTAAAGCAATTTTAAGAGCTCAAATTATTTTCTGCATCAAATCGACCCAATATTCTTTGAAAGGATCATGTACATATACCCAACATTAAAAATTAAAAAGAATTGTATTTTTAAATATTTATCTGTTCACTTGTCTCTGTTGTTGTCCTTATATATTGTAGTGCTTTTCACTTCAACTTTCTCTCGGTAGTTACCTGTATTATAATCATGCTGGACAGTGCACCTCTAATAAATATATGATATTTAGCTGGACTCCATATCTGGTTACATCTAAACACCACTTAAAACCCACTTGGCTAACCCACATCAATACAATCCAAACAAAGTAGGCTGGAAGATATATACATGTACTGCTTAAATGAAATTATGTTGAATGAAAATTAGACCGACAGAGATTGTCAAGGCTTGTTATGCTAAGTTGACAACTATGCTTTCCTCAGTGCCAATTGATGACACTTCAAGGTAACTTTCATATTTTCTTGTTTCTTAAAATGTTCAAATATATCATGGTGGTGTCAATTATGCTGCACTTAATTTTCTCTTCCTTCTCTGATAAAGCAAGCTATGGATGAGGCCATTGAAGAAGCCATGGCAGCCATGAATGCCAGGGAACTAGCAAAGAAGAACAGAGCCAACACTCAGAACGAGAAAGATGGAAAATACACATCCTCACAGCTTCTCTTCAAGAATTCTTCAAAGCATGCCTGGAAAATGGGAAAAGAAAATCGATTTGTACAGAGACATAGTGAGCAAGGCAGAGAGAAAGATGTTGGAGGTGAAGCGTGAAAGACAGAAGATGCCGAGGCCAAGGCAGAATCCCTGGCTGTTCCACCACCCTGGTAGCATACACACCTGCCAGGAGGTAGCATATGCATGGTAGGAAGCTGGAGAGATGGTACATTTTAACAGATTGCAGTTTTCCCTCTCGTAATCTTTGTAGGGCCAGTAATGGTACCTGTAACAACCTCAGGAATCCACGTTTGGGATCTTCTGGGACAGTCTTCAGTCGACTCCTGCCATCTGTTTACGAAGATGGAGTCAGCTCCCTCCGTGGTACATTCCAAGCAAAAGGAAATATTCCCACAATGCGTTTTTTTAATGCACCTAAACCCAAGCCCTCGTTTGATCAGTCAGAGGGTGGTCAGGAATGTGAGCCAGGATGAAATACCTTTCACGCATTTGCTGATGCAGTTTGGACAATTCCTCGACCACGACCTTGACCTTGGCCCAGAGCTGGAGGAGGAGTTTGAAGGATGCACATTTACAGACATTTGCGAGTTACCAGCCGAGATCCATCATTTGGGAGAAACACTGGCAACTGCCTTCCATTTCGTCGCTCACTGCCTGTGTTTGAAATGGATCCGCCAAAGATTGGAACAGGTTAATGATAACATCATTCATTGACGGTTCCATGATCTATGGCTCTAATTTTAACAAGTCTCAGCTCCTCAAATCCTTCCCAGGTGGCTTACTTCGTGAGGATAATGACACTGGGCACAAGGCCACTCTGCGCACCGATACCACAAATCAAGTGGCATGTCAAGGAACTACACCCTGCTTCCTGTGTGGTGATATCCGTTGCAAGGAGCAGATCTGTCTCACCATCATGCACACTCTGGTTGAGGGAACACAACCACTGTGCTTGTCAGATGACCACAATCAACCCACACTGGGATGATGAGAAGCTCTATCAGATTTGCAGGAAGTTCGTGGGAGCACTGATCCAGAAGATCACGTATGAGGACTACCTTCCGAAAGTTATTATGACACATTCATTGCAAAATACCACGGCTACAAAAAAAACGTTGACCCCAGCATTCCCAACTCCTTTGCTATTGCAGCCTACAGATATGGCCACAGCCTCATCCAGCCCTTTTTTTACTGTCTCGATGATAGTTATCAGCCACTTCCCATTGGTCCTCTAAATTTGATTAAAGACTTCTTTTCTCCAGATCAATTCAGGACTAGTCTCGGCACTGATCCTATCATGAGAGGCTGGGTGAATGTCAATTCCCGCAGGATGGATGAGTTAGTGAACGCCGTACTCACCACCCAGTTATTCGAGACTAAGACCTCTCCGGGAATGGACCTGGCCTCCCTCAACCTGCAGAGAGGATGTGACCATGGACTCGCTTCATATCTCAACTACAGAAATTTTTGTTTCAAGAAATTTAAAACCATTTCTGAAATTTAGAATAGATTAACACTGGTACGCTTCCTCTGACTCAATGGTTCCCTAGAAACAGCAGATCTCTGGATCGCGGGATTGGCCAAAGACAAGACCCAATGATGGGTTATTGGGAGCCACTTTTTCTTGCATCTTTGGTATCACCTTCCAGGCTGTGCATGATGGTGATCGATTTTTCTGGCTGAGGCCTGGTCAATTTACTGAGCATCAGAAGCATTCCATCATGAGTGATTCTTTCTCCCATGTCATCTGCAGAAACTCTGATGGTATAACAACCATTCAAAAGGATGCTTTCGTGACCAGGAGGCACCATATCTCCTGCTCTGATCTTCACAGTGTAGACCTTAACCTGTTCAGAGAGGCCCCCTATCATTTCTGGGCATTAATAAATCCACCTAATGACTTTGAAGTAAAGATCAGCATCTTCAGCCGCTCCACACAGAGTAAACTTGACTTAACTAACACGACGGTATGTAGCAATGGCACTTCACCCAGTACCATTTGCATTCCCATCCAGTGCCCCACACGAGCAGTAGACAATCAACTGTACCCTAATTAATCCAATGCTGGCATTTCTACAAACTCTAGTAGAACTCAAGGTGTGTACAGGGCTATGTTGCCATTTTCTGCCTTCAATACTGGGGGGACTGGTCTGTTCATTGGCAACTGCAGTGTTATTACCAATTCCACTTTCAATTTTACCATAACAGCACCACAGGAATCAGGTTCAGGTTCAGGTTCAGGTTCAGGTTCAGGTTCAGGTTCAGGTTCAGGTTCAGGTTCAGGTTCAGATTCAGGTTCTGATAATGACAACAAGGTTTGCCAAAGGAGAGTTGAACAAAGAAGAAAAATATGAGGATATGCATGAGAGTATAGAGGAAGAGAACTCTGAGCTTGACAATGCAGAGATGAAGAAAAAAGAGAAAACAGCTTTCTTGTTTAGTAAACTTGATGAGGCAATCAAAAAACTGAATTAAAATTAACTTCTTAGAGTTTGAATGATGTGTAGATTTTTTCCCCTGGTTGACCCACCGTCTAATGTAATGCAGATTATTGATGGTATGATGATTTTGAATTCTGTTCTAAGTATGTATAAAGTTGCTTTTGTGCAGATGCTTTTAATTATGAGGCAGATCAGAGCCTGTGCTGTTTAAATAATGCAACAAAAACACAACACAATGTTAGGTACAGTGAAATAAAATGAGTCATGCATGGGTATACTACAGAAGTGTATAATGAGATTGAAGTAATGATGCTCTAGACCTATTCCCACAATGTTTGGGTTTGGTTTTATTGCTTTGAGATGGGGCATGAGAATAGCATGTGGTGAGAGTGGAGTACACTGGAACTTTGTTTATCTGTTGTTGAAGTTCAGTCAACTTGGTCTACCACACAGTTGGGAGGGGATATTTTATATTCATAGCTCCTGGTCGTCTCTAATAAATGGTTGTAAACATGGTCTATAAAGAATGGTGTAGAGTAGGAAATGGCAGATAACTGGTTTCTAAACTAGGTTTTCGCTTATCTGGTTACTTGCAAACACACTGATTCCTCTTAAACCTGGGTTCTATCCAGAGTTTAGCTAATTACATGCAAACACACGGAATCCTCTTTAACCTAATCTTTTAGCTATCTGTTAAAAAATCAACAATCTGTTTCTAGCCTTTGTTTTAGCTAAGTAGTTACATCCAAACACCATGAATCTTGAGTTCTAAATCTAGTTCCATCCAAACAGCCTCTTCAACCTGGGTTCTAGCCTATCTTTTAGCTATCTGGTTACATTCAAAAACCCACAATCCTCTTTAACATTGGTTCAAGCCTTTGTATAGTTTCATCTAAATACCTTGAATCCTATTTAACTGTGTTCTAACCTAGGTTTTAGCTAATTGGTTACATGCAAATACCTTGAGTTCTCCTTAACCTGGGTTTAAAAGTGGTTAAATGAAATATCCTGAATACAGATTAACAACATGGACAGCTAAGCCACCTCAAAGGATGGATTGCTATCCTGATTAGATTGACGTGGACTTGAAAATACCCATGGAGAAAAGACTACATCGAAATGCATGTACTTGAGAGCAGATGTGTTTCCACACAAGTCTTCTTCTGTCATGGAAGGCTACATGCAAGTGCATGTACTTATGGCTTCTTCTCTCCCACCCTTGCTGGCTCTAGGCATTATTATTTTCCCACCCCCTAGAGAGGATGCATTGGTTACCTCGGCCATGAAATTAAATTATATCCTTCCCCCCTCATAAGGTCTGTGGGCTGAGGTAAACACTTTCAACTTATAGACAGGTTGCCCTCAAATTTTATTGCACACATCCAGAGCTTGACTTAGCCAGGTGGCCAAAATTAGATTTTTGGGAATCTCTATATATGCACCACTTCACTATTCCTAATAATAATACAAATAGAGTGTATAGATCATGTTCTTTTATGTATAAGGTGCATCTGGTGCTATGGTAATGGAGAAAGCTCCTCCATTAATTGCTGCCGTTGATGAATACAATACCTAGCCATGATATTATAATCAAAAAGGGGGTGCAGCCCTCTCCAAAACCACTTTGTCCACTAAAGATATCATATATTTTTGTAGGCTTAATTTTCCCCCAAAAATGAAAAAACCCATAAAATGTGAGCCACTAAATGGTGAGAGGTCTCCTCCAAGGAAGTAAGTTAATTCTACGAAGCTTTCACTACAGAACCATCAAACACAAAATCATAAATAATGAGCTCCCTCCCCCACTGACTCCACCCATTGGGTGTGACCACAGGACGCTAAAGATTTCTAGGTGTACGCTTCTCAAAAAAAATTGATCCAGTTATGAAGATGGCGATTTCAGGAACCAAACTCAAATGTGCATGTATCTCTAGACGCAATAGTAGGACCAAGAGGGCGATTTTTTAAATCCATCCTCAAAAGTGCTGAGACACAGAGACAGAGGAAGCAAGTACAGCAAAGTGGATAGCAACAGGCAGGTAATAATAGTTAGCCAGTCACATAACCTTAATTAAGGGGGAGGGAGGGAGGATGGGGAAGAGGGTCTGAAAACATGTGGTTTTGTTATAAACTATCATATCTTTGCACTGCTATGGTCAGGATTTATGTATCAAAATGTAGCCCATTCTATATGCTTTCTAAAGGACATTCTTGTTTTAAAACTACACATTGGAATATGAAGTAAAATCACTTTACAAACCCCCAACAAACACCATTTTGATTGCTACTTTCCAGCATCAAGTTAACCATGATTGATTTGACAGAAAAACACAAACACTACAGATGAGAGTTTTAGTTGATTATGTTCATACAAACAGGGGGACTGATGCCATAGGCTAGTATGTGCTAAAACATTTGTGGTTACCATTTTATAGCTCCATATATTCTGCAAACTTTATGGTATGAACTTGATATGTAGCTTAAAAGATAGACCTCTCTGTCAGTGCTCTTTTGATACTAAAATAATTTTCATAAGTGTAACTATACCCAAGTTACTGGAGCTAAAGTGGAGGTACCTAAAAACCTGAGTGCCTGATTGCGCTGCATAATTATCTCCAGATTGCGAAGAGCTCTAGAGCTGTAATTAGCACCAGTGGGTGCTGCATGAAATGACTTAAAACTTAACTAGGTTCTAACCTCGGTTTTAGCTAATTGCAAATACGTGGAATCCTGTGTTCCAACCTAGGTTTTATTACATGTAAATACCCTGAGTTCTCCTTAAACTGGATTCTAGCCTTGGTTAAAGCTAATTGAGTTCCTCAATCCTCTTTAACTAGGTTCCAGCCAGGGTTATTTACATGCTAACAGCCTGAACCCTCTTTAACATTGGTTCTAGCCTCTAGTTACATCCAAACACACTGAATCCTATTTAACTGGCTGGGTTTTACCTAATCAGATTCCTATAAAACCTGGGTTCTAACCCGAGTCCTCTTAACTGGATTTTAACCTAAATTGGTAACATGCAAATACCCTGAATCCTCTTTAACTGGGTTCTAACCTGGGTTAGAGCGAATTGGTTACATGCAAATACCTTCAGTTCTCCTTAACCTGGGTTTATAAGTGGTTAAAAGAAATATCCTGAATCCAGATTAATAAAAGACTACATCGAAATGCATGTACTTGAGAGCAGATGTGTTTCCACACGGTCTTCTTCTGTCATGAAGGCTACATGCAAGTGCATGTACTTATAGCTTCTCTCTCAGTCTTGCTGGCTCTAGCCATTTTTATTTTTCCAACCCCAAGAGAGGATGCATTGGTTACCTCGGCCATGAAATTATATCCTCCCCCCTCATAAGGTCTGTGGGCTTAAGTGAACACTTTCAACTTATAGACAGGTTGCCCTCAAATTTGATTGCACACGTCCAGAGCTTGACTTAGCCAGTTGGCCAAAATTAGATTTTGGGAATCTCTATATATGCACCACTTAACCATTCTTAGTAATAATACATATAGAGTGTATAGATGGAGTTCTTTTATGTATAAAGTGCATCTGGTGTTATGACATGGAGAAAGCTCCTCCATTCACTGCTGCCTTACCTCTGATGAATACAATAAACCTGTGACCTAGCCATGATATTATAATCAAAAAGGTGATGCAGACCTCTCCAAAACCACTGTGTCCACTACAGATATCATATTTTTGTAGGCTTAATTTTTCCCCAAAAATGAGAAAAACTATAAAATGTGAGCCTGCCACTAAATGGTGAGAGGTCTCCTCCATTAGTTCCTCAAAGCTTTCACTACAGAACCCCCTAACACAAAATCATAAATAATGAGCACCTCTACCCACTGACTCGACCCATTGGGTGTGACCACAGGAAGCTAAAAGATTTTAATATAAATAGATGTAGCACTTCTCATCCAGTTATGAAGATGTCTACACACAATAGTAGGACCAAGAGGGCGATTTTTTAAATCCATCCTCAAAAGTGCCGAGACA
Organism: Cladorhizidae sp. MBARI D1340-BT2; assembly: GCA_028752905.1. Lineage (NCBI taxonomy): Eukaryota > Metazoa > Porifera > Demospongiae > Poecilosclerida > Cladorhizidae > Cladorhizidae sp. MBARI D1340-BT2. Next base: position 5,677,368 of record JAQNBH010000006.1, read on the forward strand.
CAAAGACAGAGGAGGCAAGTACAGCTGCTTGCTACAAAGTGGATAGCAACAGGCAGGTAATAATAGTTAGCCAGTCACATAACCTTAATTAAGGGGGAGGGAGGGAGGATGGGGAAGAGGGTCTGAAAACATGTGGTTTTGTTATAAACTATCATATCTTTGCACACACTCATGCTATGGTCCTGATTTTGTGCCAAAATGTAGCATACTTTCTAATAATAGTCTGTTTTAATACTACACATTGGGAAATCACGTCACAAACACCCAACAAACACCATTTTGATTGCTACTTTGCCAGCATCATATCCTGAGTGGCTATAACAACCATGACTGAGCAATGCAAACACTACAGATTGAGAGTTTTGATTTTAGAAAAAATGATTATGTTCATATGAACAGGGGAACCGCTAATATGTGCTAAAATATTTGTGGTCACCATTTTATAGCTCCATAGATTCTGCAAACTTCATGGTATTGACTTGATATGTAGCTTAAAAGATAGGTCTCTCTATCAGTGCTCTTGTGATACTAAAACAATTTTCATAAATGTAGCTATACCAAAGTTACTGGAGCTAAAGTAGAGGTACCTAAAAACCTGAGGGCCTGATTTTGCTGCATAACTATCTCCAGATTGCAAAGAGCTCTAATTGGTTGCATGCAAATACCTTGCTCTGATGGAGTACCCCGTTTTTGTATGGGAGTAGACCATTTTAAAATTTTTAATCTATACTTTCACCATTATACTAACTGCATTTCAAGTTTCAACTCATTTTTGTCCACCATTCTTGAGTTATGACACTTTTTCAAACTGATTTACCAGGAAAGTGTAATTTCATGCATTGGTATATATCACATAAAGCATCTAACTCAGTCAAATTTTATCCTTAGTAAATAATTTTTATGTGATCTAAAAGCTCTTGCATTGCTTTATTTAAATATATATATATTTCTACTCCACAAAAATGAAATTGGGATAACACATTGTTTTATAAAACCTATATATTCGTAAGTCGTATCTGTAGGTACTCTGATCTCACCATAAATAACAAGTGTTGAAGACCTAAGGTTGGGGAGCAAGAGCGTTTATAATTTTTTTTATGACCTTTGTGGTTTGGCCCATATTTCAGCCATAGTTTATAGCAACACCAATATTGTAACTTCATTGGAAGGCACACAGAATGCGCTACCTTATGAGACAAAAAAAATTGGATTAAAAAAACCCACAAGAAATGGTCAATTACCCCCTTCTTAAGAAAAAAATGAAGTAGGAGGTAGACAAGAAACGAATCAGCAACGAATAATAGTCTAATAATTAAATCACTAAGTGCAAGTTAAGCAACAAAGTTGAACCTGTATTATTCTTGAAAACAGTATGGCAGGATGTGTATATACTAGTCACTAAAACAGACCACACACACTTTATTGTTTTTATAATCAGCACAAAGTAAATTGAACCTGTGGTCAGATTTTGCCAATTTTACATTAGAACATGTTATGTTGGCAAGTGCAGGTGTCCTGTTTTAGTTCCTCCCTACACTAGCAGAAGAATCGGCTGCTGCACCATAAGTTTTAACCTCTGTAACAAAAGAATGAGCTTCCAACTCGACAACAATGCAGTGGCACCTCACTTATCCTGGCAATATGGGACACTTGTCCTGGCAGTGGGCGACACTTGTCCTGGCAGGGTGGGACACTTGTCCTGGCAGGGTGGGACACTTGTCCTGGCAGGGTGGGACACTTGTCCTGGCAGGGTGGGACACTTGTCCTGGCAGGGTGGGACACTTGTCCTGGCAGGGTGGGACACTTGTCCTGGCAGGGTGGGACACTTGTCCTGGCAGGGTGGGACACTTGTCCTGGCAGGGTGGGACACTTGTCCTGGCAGGGTGGGACACTTGTCCTGGCAGGGTGGGACACTTGTCCTGGCAGGGTGGGACACTTGTCCTGGCAGGGTGGGACACTTGTCCTGGCAGGGTGGGACACTTGTCCTGGCAGGGTGGGACACTTGTCCTGGCAGGGTGGGACACTTTGGGACACTTGTCCTGGCAGGGTGGGACACTTGTCCTGGCAGGTGGGATACTTGTCCTGTCAGGTGGGAAGAGGTGCCAGTAACTCAGAAATTGCCTGCAACTTATTCAGTCATGAAGCACATGTATGTGTGGCTAAACATTGGTCATGAAGACATGAACCACAGATGCCAAACACCCTTCTTTTGTCTGCCATTTCCTACTCTACACCATTCTTTACAGACTATGTTTACGACCATTTATTAGAGACGACCAGGAGCTATGAATATAAAATATCCCCTCCCAACTGTGTGGTAGACCAAGTTGACTGAACTTCAACAACAGATAAACAAAATTCCAGTGTACTCCACTCTCACCACATGCTATTCTCATGCAACATCTCAAAAGCATTAGAACTCAAACATACATTAAATCTGGTCTAGAGCTTGCAATATTACTTTATGAATCTCATTGTAATACTTCTCTAGTATACTAAGCACCCCCCATGCATGACTCATTTTATTTCACTGTACCTAACATTGTCTTGTGTTTTTGTTTCATTATTTAAACAGCACAGGCTCTGATCTGCCTCATAATTAAAAGCATCTGCACAAAAGCAACTTTATACATACTCAGAACAGAATACAAAATCATCATACCATCAATAATCTGCATTACATTAGACGGTGGGTCAACTAGGGGGGAAAATCTACACATCATTCAAACTTTAAGAAGTTAACTTTAATTCAGTTTTTTGAGTGCCTCTTCAAGTTCGCTAAACAAGAAAGCTGTTTTCTTTATTTCCTCCTTTTGCTTCATCTCTGCATCAAGCACAGAGTTCTCTTCCTCTATACTCTCATGCACCTCCGCATATTTTTCTTCTTTGTTCAACTCTTCTTCTATCTCCTTTAGCAAACCTTGTTGTGCATTATTTTTAGAAACTGGAACTGATTCCTGTGGTGCTGTTATGGTAAAATCGAAAGCAGAATTGGTCAAAGTACTACAGTCGCCAATGAACAGACCAGTCCCCTCAGTACTGAAGGCAGAAAATGGCAACGAAGCCCTGTAGAGACCTTCAGTTCTACCAGAGTTTGGAGGAATGCCATCGTTGGGGGTGATTAGTGTACGGTTGATTGCTTCAATGGAGGAAAAGAGAAAGATTGTTGTGTTTACTGCTGGTGTGGGGCACTGGATGGGAATGCAAATGGTACTGGGTTCATTGACATTTCTAGGTACCATCCTGTTAGTGAAGTCGAGTTTACTCTGTGTGGAGCGGCTGAAGATGCTGATCTTTACTTCAAGGTCGGTAAAAGGATCTATTAATACCGAGAAATGACAGGGGGGCTCTCTGAACAGGTTAAGGTCTATACTATGAAGAACAGAGCAGGAGACACGGCGCTGCCCAGACACGAAAGCATCCTTTTGGATCCTTCTGATGTTATCAGAGTTCCTGCAGATGACACGGGAGAAAGAATCACTCATGATGGAATGCCTCTGACGCTCAGTGAATTGACCAGGCCTCAGCCAGAAGAATCGATCACCATCACGCAAAGCCTGGAAGGTGAGACCAAAGATGCAAGCAAAAGTGGCCCCCAATAACCCATCATTGGTTCTGTCTTCAGCCATTCCCGCGATCCAGAGATCTGCTGTTTCTAGGGAACCATAGAGTCGGAGGAAGCGTACCAGAGTTAGTCTATTTTCAATTTCAGAAATGATTTTAAATTTCTTGAAACAAAAGTTCCTGTAGACGAGATATGGGGCGAGTCCATGATCACGTCCTCTCTGCAGGTTGAGGGAGGCCAGGTCCATTCCCGGAGAGGTCGAAGTATTGAATAACTGGGTGGTGAGTACAATGTCCATGAACTCATCCATCCTGCGGGAATTGACATTCACCCAGCCTCTCATGATAGGATCAGTGCCGTTACTAGAACTGTACTGATGTGGAGAAAAGAAGGCATCAACCAAATTTAGAGGACCAATGGGAAGCGGCTGATAACTATCATTGAGACGGTCAAAACTTGGCCGGATGAGGCTGTGGCCATATCTGTAGGCTGCCGTAGCAAAAGAATTGGGAATGCTGGGGTCAACATTTTTTTTGTAGCCATGGTATTTTGCAATAAATGTGTCATAATAGCTGCCCAGGACTTTGGGGAGGTAGTCCTCATACGTGATCTTCTGGATCAGTGCTCCAACAATCTTTCTGCAAACCTGGTAGAGCTTCTCATCATTCCAGTGCTGGTTGATTTGTATCATCTTACGAGTGCAGTGGTTATGCTCTCTCAACCAGAGTGTGTGCATGATGGTAAGAGAGATCTGCTCATTGCAGCGGATATCACCACACAGGAAGCAGGGCATATTTCCAGGACATATCACCTGGTTTGTGGTATCGTTGGGAAGCTTGGCCTTATGACCGATGTCGTCTTGCTCATGAAGCAATCCACCTACGAAGGATCTTAGGACCTGAGATTTGTTAAAATCTGAGCCATAGATCATGGAACCATCAATGAATGATGTTACATCATTAATCTGTTCCAGAGGTGAAAAGATCACTGGTGGTTTCATTTCAAACACAGGTATTGAGCGATGAAATGAAAGGCAGTTGCCAGCATTTCGTGTGGCACTTCCAAATGATGGATCCTGGCTTTGAACTCTTATTGGCTGGCAAACGTCTGTAAAGTTGCATCCTTTGCAATCTTCGTGCTCCTCAGGGCCAAGGTCAAGGTCATGGTCGAGGAATTGTCCAAACTGCATAAGCAAGTGCGTGAAAGGTTGTTCATTCATGGCACTATTAGTGATTACTCTCCGACTGATCAAACGAGGGCTTGGGTTAGGTGGATCAAAATGACCCAAGAAGGGCAGGTTTCCCTTTGCTTGGAATGTACCACGGAGGGAGCTAACTTCATCTTCGTAAACAGATGGCAGAAGTCGACTGAAGGCTGTCCCAGAAGATCCCCAACGTGGATTCCTGAGGTTGTTACAGGTACCATCACTGGTCCTATAAAGATTACGAGTGGGAAAACTGCAAGAATGTAATCTGTTAAAATGAACCACCTCGCTGGTTTCCTGCCATGCACGTGCTATCTCCTGGGAGGTGAGTATGCTACCAGGGCGGTGGAACAGTTCCTCGGCCAGGGATTCTGCCTTGGCCTCGGCACCTTCTGTCTTTGCAACCTTTGCACGCTTCACCTCCAACATCTTTCTCTCTGCCTTGTTCACTATATCTCTGTACAGTCGATTAGCTTTTCCCATTTTCCGAGCATGCTCTGAAGGCTTCTTGAAGAACTTGGCAAGCAGCTGTGAAGACGTGTATTTTCCTTCTTTCTCATTCTGAGTGGTCACTCTGTTCTTCTTAGCTAGTTCCCTGGCATTCATGGCTGCCATGGCTTCTTCAATGGCCTCATCCATAGCTTGCTTCCTCTCTGAGGAGATAAGCGAGAGGAAATTATGCACAGCAGAACTGACACCATGGTACATTTGAAGTTTTAATAAACAACAAAGAAAATGTACATGTATAATAATATATACAACAAATTGTACCTTGAACTGTCGTATACTTTTTATTTTTCAAGAAGCTGTTGGCATAAGCTGCAGTGATGGCAACTGCCACCAGAAGGAGCACAAGAACTTTCATTGCAACTATTTTCTTGCAGAAGAAGAGAAGTGCACTATATTTTGCTGCTGCAGAAGTGAATCAAGCAGCCTTGATCCAAGTCTTAAATATGCTGTGATGTGTTAGCTGCCTTACAAGTTCATCCAGACCGCATGACCACAGCCTATGTAGGTATTCTGTTACTCAAAAGTTATGCACCACACTCTTACCAGCCTAGTGTGTGGTTAATTGGTTTCCTCAAGGTCATGAAAATCAAATAGTCCCAACTGTCATGGAGAACTGCTAAATATCATGTAACTAGTGTGGAGAACTGGCAATGAATTCAGTTGGCACTGGAGTAAAGCCGAGTTGTCAACTCGGCACAACAAACCTGGACAATCTCTGTGTGGCTAAACCCACTTATTTTCCTTCGTTCATATATCACAAGCCATGTTTAAATTGGCTTCTTCCAACTTGCTTCATTGGCATTGTAATCCACCTATTGACGTGTGTTAGCCAATGAGCTAAAATCCACGTTGGAATCCACCTTATGTAGCTATAATATTTAAAATTACTTATACCATCTCTTGCGCATGCTTTTACCTGCAGACAAGTAACGAGAGAAAGTTGAAATGAAAAGCAAATCAATTTCATTATATATAAGAACAATAATAACAAAGAACAACAAGAAACAATTTTTTTACCATTAGGTAAAAGGGTAAAGGGTCATTTCTTCTGTCATTGTATATTGTAATACCGTCTTGGCATCTCTGATGAAGCCTGGATCAAGCTGAAAATATTGAGAAAAAAATTTGAGTTGATTATTTAAGAAGTCCAAGGCCATCTGTAGTGGTGGGTGTGCTGAACTAAAACATTTTTTTGTTCTCCTATATATATATATACATTATAGACATTACACAGAGCAAGGAAATAAGACATGTACAATGAATATTGGGTCGATTTGATGCAGAAAATAATTCGAGTGCTAAAACTTTCTTGTTATTAGAATATTTGTTGTTGTTGTTGTTTTCTACTACTACTACTACTACTATTATTATTACTACTACTCCTACTGCCACTACTGCTATTATTATTACTATTACTGCTGCTGCTGCTGCTATTATTATTACTTTTGTTAATAATTATTTTGATTACTTAGCATATGCAGGAGGTATATTAATAATGTTTAATTGTTTACACTTTAAAGAAAATAAACTTAAAAATTATTATTATTATTATTACAATTTTTTTAATTTTTTTGTTATTGTTATTGTTATTATTACTACTATTATTATTATTATTATTATTATTATTATTATTATTATTATTATTATTATTATTATTATTATTATTATTATTATTATTATTATTATTATTATTATTATTATTATTATTATTATTATTATTATTATTATTTTTTTAATTTTTATTTTTTTAATAAAATATAATTTATAACATAATATACATAATATACATAAATACAAATATATAACATTATATATATATATATATATTTTAGTTTAATAAGTACTATATATTATTATTATTATATTATTATATTATTATTATTATTATTATAAGTTAATAGCCTAGGCACAAGTGCCTAGGATAGCAGCCGTATTTCCCCGCTGTACCTCCACAGCTATTCTCTGTTGAAGGAAGTGAGAAGACCTGGGATCCCCAGACTGTGAATGGATCCTTTTCCCAAGACTACATAAAAAGGACATGGCTTCCGAGCCAAAGACCCCTGATGTCTCAATAGCAAGAGGGATGAAAATATGGGTTCGTTCCAGATGCCTGTATTTCATCCTTTTGTGATGCTCTGCCTCATTGGCAACATTCCCTGCTCCAGCAGCTGCCAGAGACACATGCGACGGGGCAAAAGTATCAGGGCAAGTCACATCCCAAACCATTGCCCGGCCACACCTCCATGGAGTCAGTGTTACCCCATCAGGTCTTCTACCATCTGATCGCGAGATGCCACTGGGTTCTAGACGAGAAGGGATTTTTGCAGAATCCAGCGCCCTCTTAACAACTGCATTAAGAGAGGCATGACGGGAAAAGCGCCCTTGACTCTTACGGCAGCTGAGGCCATGGGTGCCTAGGTGGTCCACCTGAGTACCACAGTGATTGCATACGTGTGGTTGACACAGGGCCACACCCAAACGTAAACCAGAGGCTATTCTTATCTCATTGTCCTCCATCCTCAAACCCAAAGAAGATATTGGAAGAGCATGTAGCCATGCACCCGATTCCTTCTGGGAAGCAGCGAGTAGACGAGCTCTACTAGGATTAGACTGGGCTTCTTCTAGAAGCTGATCAAGTGCAGCCTTTGCAACTGGTGCATCCCAAACCTTCTGTTTGAAAGAGTCTGGCTCAGAAGGGGGTGCAACAGTGTGGCTTTGGCTCCACTGATCAACAGCATTGTCAAAAGCAGGGCGTGGTACATCTAAAAGCCTTGTTGGGAGGAGCTGGTGAACTAGTTCAAGGCTGGCAGAAGCAGATGCTAAAAAAGCTGATGATGACAGTTCCACAGCGCTTCTGATCCCAAGACCGCCCAATGACACTGGAAGGGAAGCCTGTAACCAAGCGGAGTCACTGATGTCAATGTTAATGATCTCACTAAGAATTGATCTCTGGAGGTCATCAAAAGGGTGGAGATAAGAGGAGAGGAAACATGGGGAAGTGCGTAGCACATACAATAGCTTTGGGATGGAAAAAGCATGGCGAAGAAGACAAAGAGCATCATGTGAGTGAAGGTGTCCTAATCTCTCTCCAAGGATCTTCAAAACTCTGATCTTATCCTTGATCACAAGATCAACACCCTCAGAGCTTCCAATGGGTGATCCAAGTAAGGTGGAGATCTTGGGATCAGTTACAGACAGGCCCGGAATCTCTGAGAGAAAGGCATCAATGATCCCCGTATTATTGGATATAACCTCAGATTTGGTACGATTTAGACATAAACCCAGCTCTTCAGCTAGAACCTCGATTGTCCTGAAGTCATCTATGACATCCCTAAGAGAACCACCAAGCACAACGTCATCGAGGTAGAAAACATGAAACTCAGATTTTATCTCGTGTACTATTGAGTGGATCGTAAGGCAGAATAATAAAGGACCCAAGGGGTCACCCTGTTGCACCCCCTCACATGAATCAATCACCGAGCCACCAAAGAAAAGTGAAGAGGGAGAACCATATGCTGACAAAACCAAGGGTAACAACTGTGGCAAAAACTCCGTGACGGCAGAAAATAATTTATCACGGCGAAGGCAGTTAAAGGCATTCTGAAAATCTAATTTAAGAAGGAGACTATCAGATGGCAAGTTCTGTAAATATGTTCTAGCTGCATGGGCAGCTGCTTCTGCACCATTTGGAATGCCAAAGCCCAACTGGTGAGGGGCAAGCAAAGAACTAACTGACTGCTTGACGTGAAAAACTGCACATTTAGCTACTAATCTGCGGAGTGTGCATCCAATAGCAATGGGCCTTAACCCACCATCCTTCTTTGACAGTGCAATCAAAGTGGCTCCAAAAAGAAAAGGGCGGATAGATTCTGGTGTCTTCCCTTGACTAACAAGATTGATGAAGGATGTTAAAGATTCAAGCAAGAGTGCACCTCCTCTACCAGCACTTGGCCCAATCATATCCTTTAAATGCTGTGGTCGCAGACCATCTGGGCCACCAGATGAAGAACTTGGAAATGATTTAATGGACCTTGAAACTTCATCAACTGAAAAGTCCATAAGTAAATCAGAAGGCATGGATGGAACAAAGAAATCAGGGTGTGAAGGTGGATGTTTTCCCTTAAGTATTTCCAGAGTATCATTAGTGAAATTACATAGTGTATCATCAGAACTAGCTATACGAACTGCACCTCTGCAATCACCTTCTTCCAATCTCGAGGCTACTCTATTGGCAAGATTATCAATGTAGGATTTAGTGGACCTTTTCCGGAAACTTGGTAAAGCATCAACAACCACTATACTGCTTTCTGCATTAATCTGTCCGTTAACTTTGATAGCTAAGCTCCCATGGCGATCATTTTTGTTTGGAACATGGAAACAGCGGGAAGGGAAATGAAGCAGTCTAGACCAGGCTGAAATATCATTAAAGTCCACACTTACATTTTGCAAAATGGCGGCCAACTTCCAGGCTGCACACTCACGTGACGCTCGAGGGAGCCTTTTAAGAATCCTGATGGACACACTTGGCGGTGTAAACAAATCCACTGAATCCTGAGTAGCTTGGGGCTGAGGAATAGCAGCAACTGATGGTGGCGTTGTACGGGAGCCAAGGCAGCGATTGTCAATAGGGCCATGCACGCGGAAGACCCCTGCTCTTGTGACTGGCATCGATCTGTTACATACTGTGCATCGATCTCTGATGGGAAACCCGCTCCCTTTTTGGACACCTTCATCCTGCCTCCCAGATTCTTCATCAGTACTACAAGCGACACCCACGGAAACTCCAGTTCCACTGACACAAACATCGTTCGCCATTTTTATTATTATTATTATTATTATTATTATTATTATTATTATTATTATTATTATTATTATTATTATTATTATCATCCTCATCATCATCATTATCATCATCATTATCATCATCATCATCATTATCATCATCATCATCATCATCATCATCATCGTCATCATTATCATCATCATCATCATTATTATTATTATTATTATTATTATTATTATTATTATTATTATTATTATTATTATTATTATTATTAATTATTATTATTATTATTATTATTATTATTATTATTATTATTATTGTTGTTGTTGTTGTTGTTGTTGTTATTATTATTATTATTATTATTATTATTATTATTATTATTATTATTATTATTATTATTATTATTAATTATTATTATTATTATTATTTTATTATTATTATTATTATTATTATTATTATTATTCTCGATGAACTCTCAGTTTACTTCTCAATAATTAACTTCAATTTTTATTCTCAACGGTTCGACTAGATGCTTTGCATGGTCAGCCATCCTCCCATGCATGTTTGAATATCTGTGCATGCTTACAAGTAGATACAGTACATATAGGTGGCAATAGTGGGTCAGCATCATGAAATAATCAAGGTTTCCAATATTTTGGACATCTGAATAATCAACAGTTAAGAACTTCAAGAGAATAGTATCCTTTGGCAGAAGAATCAGTTGAATGGGATGAATGGGAAACAATGTTGCTCCTGCACCTTAAACTAGGCAAACTTTTCCTAGTGAGTATGCCACTAGCCACCATTACATTAGCAATGAGGAGCAGCATAGCAATCTGATTGGCAAAGTGACTATAAATACTACATCCTGACCAACCAACCTCTCAGTCTCATCTTGCTAATGTATGTCCAAACCTCCAAATTTATAATAATTAGCACTTTTGGGACAAGATTGTAACACAAGAATACAAATATGTGTATATATATGTGTGTGTGTGTGTGTGTGTGTGTGTGTGTGTGTGTGTGTGTGTGTGTTTCAACCACTATTCGACAGGAAAATAATTAAACAATATTGTTGTTGCAGCATACATACCGTCATCATCCTCAGAGAATAATTGTTGGGCATGTTTACAGATGTCTCTCGGCTGATTTGGGGTCTTATCTCTGTATTCCTGGCATTACCTCTCCCACCCACTCCCAGAATAGTATTCCTTAGAACTGTGATCAGATACCATATCTATCACAGACAAAGCACACTATTTGCTACCAGTCTAGTCCCTTCTGCATGGCGAACTAGGAAAGATAATAAGTGTCTTATTTGTAAAGTATAATTCACTGTGCACACATAGCAAGGTAAAGCAACTCTGTATGTGTGCATGTGTATGCATGCATTTGTACATGCGAGCATGTATGTGCATGTGCGTGAATGCATGCATGTGTGTATTGTTGTGTATTGTTGGTCATTAGCAGAAATAGTATAAAAAAGGGATGTTCTCAATTTTTTGATTGCTCCATTTGGATGGCCATTTGCCAGTACAGTATATGCCAGAGTGTCTATGCAAAAAATATAAGTTGCTATACTCTCAATAAACTATCAGTTGACTTTCTAAATATACACACACATGTTTTGACTAGGCTCTTAGCTTTCACCAGAGATGCTCTGGGGTTGATATTGATCTCACATGAGTTTTAGCATCTCATTATTCCCGATAAGGTTAGAGCATCTAGTGGAACAGTCAAAATGTCAAATGAGTACATTTAAGTTGATTATCGAGAGAAAGTCATCTAGGACTTAATTTAAAAAAATTAACTTGAATTCGTGAGGGGAATGAAAAGTCCCTATAAGGAAAAGGAAAAATACAATGACTTTCTCAGTAATGGTGGTTTCACAATTTTAGATAGATCTCTGTAAGTGTGGTTAGGGTTAGTAATTATTTGGCCAGTGCCGTGTGCAAGGTCCATCTTCAGAGGAATATCGACACTTCATGCACATCAAACTGCTGCCTAGGGCGGCTTGTTTGCATCCAGACATTTGTGCTTTTTACAGGTTAGATGCTCAAAGTCATTGGATCTGAAAACAAATTAATTTGTTGGACCTTTGTGTCCTAAATTCCTTGGGCAACTGTGTGAATAATGATTGCTAATTCATCATCTTTGCATGCTAATTGGCCACTGCCACAGCCCCGAGTCCCAACTAAGTGTCTGGTGGGGATGACCTAATCTGATGGCAATAGATGAAGGTCACTATCATTTCCTCAAGAAATGGTGGCAACATGGCCAAGTGTCTGTGTGTGTTGTGGGTGGGGGCTGGGGGTGGGGGGGAGGGGTGGGTGGAAGTTGTGCCAATGATTCCCTTTTTTTTAAATTTGTGATGGTCTTGTGCTATTTCTACATGTCCAAACATTCAACTTGCACTAAAATTGTTAAGATACTATATCAGATATCTTGCATGTGCATTTGCTACCACTTTATTCTCCTGGAATTATTACATAGCAGTTATTATATACATGGTAGTGTAGCAGAGAGGCAGCAATTACAGCTGCATCTCCTCTACCTTCACACACACGCACACACACACACACTCAGACACACACACACACACACACTGATCACTCAGACACACACACACACACTGATGACAAAAACACAACACACCTACACACAGACAAACAACACACACATGCACACACACTTACACCTACACACAGGAGACAAACAACACACACACACACATATATATACTCTGACACAACACACACACATACACATACTTGAGCAGCTGTGTGAATAAACATGCTTACCAAAGACCACCCAAAACCATTGAACAAATGCCACAGATACCACTTGATACTGACCAAATTCAAATCAACATTTCATATATAGAGAACCACAACTTGCAGCTGCTAGTGCCTTGTACATTGCTGTCTGCAGTAGCTGCGGACTGATTGCTATAATGGTAGGTTAATCATCTGGCCTTGTGAGAGTACCACATGTAGCTAAACATGACTTGCACTCCATTGCCTGCCTGAGTTAACGAGCGCCATGGTATGGAGTTGGTAAAGCAATGTCCGTCTATAAAAAGGAAATAAAGAGCTTCTTAAAATCACACCAAGTCTATTAGGTCGGCAAGTAGGATGATCATTTTGAGGCCACACCCATTTTAATCAATATGGCAAATGGCTGGTGTAGTTGTGGGTAGTTCATATAAACCTTCCACAACATGCTAGATATTGCATTAATAGGAGTTGGTAGTGCACATTATTGACACAGATGTTGTACTTATAAGGTACGATGGCTAGGGAAAGGCATGGAGGAGAAGTTCATTTTGCAAGTCATGACTCAGGAGCCCTGTAGCTTCTATATGTAATACATATGTAGCTATGATTATATCCCAAGTTTTTATTTCATCCTGTGTTTGGTAACTCTGTGCGAGACAGTACACCTCCAAATTCTGGGTAGGTGGTTTGCCAAGGCAACCGATTTCTGGTTGCATCACTTCAGTTGTGGTTGCTGGTTGGAAAGTGCTAGCTGGTTGAAATTAGTGTCAGTGGCTAGAGTAAGTCCTAATGAGTATTTTCATTAGGCACTAAAATGCCAAGTAGGCAAGTTTGTGCACTGATAATCAGAGCAATGGGTTGATCTTCTGTGCCCATGCTCGACTTCTGTGTCATGGTTTAGCGCCTAATGAAAACACTCATTTTGATTTACACACAGTGCATGTCTCTTTTTTTGCACATGCTCGTGTTATCCTTGACACTTTATCTTCATTGGGTGGGTGGGGGGGGGTGGGGGTGGGGGTGATAGAAGAGAAACTTGTACCATTTTCCGTAACCATGCTGAGTCAACAAGTCAACAACTATTTTACCCCACCATATCTTTATAGTGAGGAAGAAACAGGTCTTGTCTCTCTAGAATGAGAGTTTGTATCTACTAGTTTTGCATAACAATTAGGTTATGGTCTTTGTGTAATTAGCTGCACCTCAAGCATGTGAAAATTAGTGGCACATATTGGCGGTTGATATACACTTTGAGCAAACTGCTGTAGTTACTTCCTCTGTCTCTGTGTCTCAGCACTTTTGAGGATGGATAAAATATCATCTTCTTGGTCCTATTGCGTATAGAGATTATGCATTTTTAAGTTTGGTTCCTGAAATCACCATCATAACTGGGTGAAGTATACACCTACTAGTATTGAAACCTTGTAGTGTCCTGTAGTCACAGCCAATGGGTGGAGTCAGTGGGGGGGAGGGAGCTCATTGTTTATGATTTTGTGTTTGGGAGTTCCGTAGTGAAAGCTTCGTAAAACTAACTTACTTCTTAGGAGACCTCACCATTTATAGTCACAGCCAATGGGTGGAGTCAGTGGGGGGGAGGGAGCTCATTATTTATGATTTTGTGTTTGGGGGTTCCATAGTGAAAGCTTCGTAAAACTAACTTACTTCTTAGGAGACCTCACCATTTAGTGGATCACATTTTATGGTTTTTCTCATTTTTGGGCAAAAATTAAGCCTACAAAAATATATGATATCTGTAGTGGACAAAGTGGTTTTGGAGAGGGCCGCACCACCTTTTTGATTATAATATCATGACTAGGTCACACATTTGTTGTATTCATGCAAGGCAGCAGTTAATGGAGGAGCTTTCTCCATGCCATAGCACCAGATGCACTTTATACATAAAATAACTCCATCTATACACTCTATTTGTAGAATAGTTAAGTGGTGCATATATATAGAGATTCCCAAAATCTAATTTTGGCCAACTGGCTTAATCAAGCTCTGCGTGTGAAATAAAATTTGAGCAATAAGCAAGCTGTCTATAAGTTGAAAGTATTCACTTCAGCCCACAGACCTTATGGGGAGGATGTAATTTCATGGCTGAGGTAACCAATGCTTCCTCTCTAGGGGGTGGGAATGCCCAGCAAGACTGAGAGAGAAGAAGCTATAAGTACATGCACTTGCATGTAGCCTTCCATGACAGAAGAAGACCGTGTGGAAACACATCAGCTCTTAAGTGCATGCATATTGATGTAGTCGTACTACTTCTATGGGTATTTTCAAGTCTGCGTTATCTAATCAGGATTGCAATCCATCCATTGAGGTGGCTTAGCTATCCATGTTTTTAATCCTGATTAAAGATCCCAGATAAGTATTGTTAAACCCAAGGTTAAAGAGGACTCGGCGTGTTAGCATGTCACCAGATAGAGGTGTGCCAGGGTTGGGTTTGCATCACATGATGGATAACTAGCTACTGATATGATCAACCTCGTGTGCATCCCAGCACGCATCGATTTGCTTAAATGTACTCAACAATTCTCAATAATCAAGTTGAATTTCTCTCTCATGTTCGGGCTAGGTATAATTCTGTGAATGACCTGACTATTGGTCGCTCAGTGGCTGTTAAGCTGCGGATGACTTGGTAAGTACTCACTCCATGGCAGCTTAGGAGAATAGCTCGTGCTGTGTCATCCACATCGTTAGCAGTGAAGTATAGGTCCAACCTTTCACAATATGCTGTGTGAGTGGGTGGGAGAGGTTATGCCAGGAATACAGAGATAAGACCCCAAATCAGCCGAGAGACATCTGTAAACATGCCCAACAAAAACATTTCTTCAATTCTTATTCTCTGAGGATGATGACGGTATATTTGCTGCAACAACAATATTGGTTAAATTCCTACTGACACTTTGAAACTGATTCTTTTTCCTGTCAAATACATAGTGGTTGAAATACACATATCTATAAAGTTATTGTATTCTTGTGTTACAATCTCGTCTCAACCACCCATCACATTAGATGGAACCATGCTAATTATTATGAGGTTTGATTAGCAAGATGACTGAGAGGTTGGTTGGTCAGGATATAGTATTTATAGTCACTTTGCCAATCAGATTGCTATGCTGCTCCTCACTGCTGATGTAATGGTGGACCTAGTGGCATACTCACTAGGAAAAGTTTGCCTAGTTTAAGGTGCAGGAGCAACGTTGTTTCCCATTCATCCCATTCAACTGATTATTCTGTCAAAGGATACTATTCTCTTGAAGTTCTTAACTGTTGAATATTCAGATGTCCAAAATATTGGGAACATTGATTATTTCTCATGATGCTGACCCAATATTGCACCACCTATATGTACTGTATCTACTTGTAAGCATGCGCAGATATCCATCTATTAAATAACATGCATGGGAGGAGGGGGATCATGGGCCCCTGACCATGCCCAAGATGGAACTATCCAACATTGGCCAGGATATGGCAAGGTATCCTTTATTCTGGATTTAACTGTCAGGGATTCCTCAACCATGAACCCCTGCAAGGGTCTGGACTGATATCGAAAGAGACCACAGACCACATAGATGCATAGATAACGAGTGATAGCCAATAGTACATAGGTCATGAGATTTCCCTGGACAGTTCTGATTGGCCAGGGAAGGAACAGACTAGCTAATTAGTATTAATATTAAGGGAATAACCTGACTCACACCTGGCAGCCTATTTAAAGGAGCCAGGCCTCTGAGTCAGGGGGCCCCAAGAGTTCTTGATTGTGTTGTGAGTGTGCTGCATATTGTATCACTGAATTAATAATTTAAGCCATATTCAGACAGTTTCATGGGAATCTAACTAGTATACTAGCAAAGAGAATAGATCACTCACATTAACAACAACAGCAACAACAATAACAATAACAATGAAGACAGAACACAACTCGGTTGAACCGACTCAGCTATAGACTCAGAGCACTAAGAGCTAACCAAAGAACAGAACAGGCAGTAGCTGGTAGACACAGCAACATCCAGCATGTTCTTGTTCTTGCACACACACATCAAAAGGTGCAGGAATAGAGCAGATCCTCCAGGCTGCTGATAAGCCTGGCCACACCTACAGCTCTACTAACAACAAGCTACAGCATACTAACCGCAAGCTACTGCTATACTTACCACAAGCTACAGCTATACAAACCACAAGCTTGCTACACACAACAATCACACATAAACAACTACACAATGTTCAAGGTCCATCATCACACTCCTCCCTCCTTATCCTGCAACAAACTAGTTGCGCTTTGAGAAAGCATATCGGCATTGCCATTTGTAGAGCCTGCTCGATGGATGACTTGGAAACAATATGGCTGAAGTGACAAACTCCAGACGTGCATTGTTCTCCTTGAGATGATCCAGCCACATGAGTCAATGGCCAATGGTATACCAGTGCTATCGGAGTCTGTTATGTTCTGTCTTCATTGCTGCTGTATATAATAATAATTTGACTACATTATTGAAGATTGATTGCGCTACCTTTGAAACCTCGGTGACAATCCATTACACAAGCAAAGAAAAAGAAAAACCTGGGGCATGTTGAGCAACTGTCCATCCTTTTCTGTCAGTTATCAATCATGCAGCCCATTTTCACCTGCCCCTGCATTGTGTTTTTTGTTTTGATATGAGGCCCTATATGAGGCCCTATATGGGGGAGATGGTTTTGAAGGGGTTAATTATGGTCTTAGTTTCGTGGTTGTGTACTATTTTAGGCTTGCATGTTTTACTACTGGCAAGAGGTTGCTCAGCTATTGACCATGCAGACTGTTCTTACTTGTGCAGCACAGCCGTATCAGTCGAATATTCTCTCAATCATTCTCTTCGCGTGATGATCATTCCCGGTTTATATATACCCATATTGCTTGTCACTCAATCATATTTTTAGCAGGTGAATGTATGGTTAATTCACATAGATAGGTACATAAATAGATACACCATAGCAGCAATACCAAGTTTTCCAGCCAACTCTTCACTGAGGGCTTGCTTCTCTCGAAGTAATGAATGCTTAGCTAGCAAAGAAAAAGGGGGAAAAGCTAGAGCACTTTGATGAACCAAGTAACTGTGTCCGTTATCTTTTTCTCTCAGCCATGCAGCCCATTCTCACATACTTGTGAAGGAAATTAAAAAAATATGTTGTGAGGGCCTATATTTTGGTGTGCTTGCAGGGGGTTATTAAGGTCTTGGGTTGCTGTTTGTCCCATTTCAGGCAGGCTTGTTCTGCTATCTGGTAAGGGAATCGGCTAATAACCATGCAGCCCATTCTCACTTGCACAGCACACCCAGGCCAGTCTAGCTTAGAATCTGCTGCCAGGCATTCTCGTGGTCACTCTCTTCACTGTGACAAAAATTCCCCCAATTTACGCATTATTTAAGGCATATTGTTGACAGGTGAACTTACGGTGAATGCATAGATAGAAACATAGATAGATAGATAGATAGATAAATGTCATATGCAGCAAGACCAAGTTTTTCCACTATCTAATAATGAATGCTAAGCATCGAGTGGCAAGTGAAAGTGCAATGGAATGGGATAAAAATATTATTGTTTTTGCTTCAAGTTGTTCGATCGCATTGCTCTAGCCATTGCCCTACTCCAAGCATAGCTGCAGGCCTAACACTATATTATACTGATCTGTAAATTATTGATGTCATCAGATTGTATTGCTTAGACTGAGATACGGAGAAGTGGCCATGATTGTTACACAGATTGCAAACTGGTTGGGACAAAAACCAGCTCAGATGTTCTCCATATTAACCATGATGGTTATTTCCAGTTTAGCAAATGCGTCTGTAACTAGAGCATGCTGATGAATTGAGCGGCTAAGTCAGAATGTAACTTCACCATATCTTCCTGTCAGGTATTAATCATGCAGTTGCCTGTGCATCCAGTTTTCTTTCCTCTAGCTAGCTTTGAATCTGCTGCCTTCTTCTCAATCATTATCTATACGACGACCATTCCTGGTTTACATAAGCTCGCATCCTTTGCCAACCATTTTGATTTTACACAAGTCTGATGCAGGTAACACATCCATATTTTTTATGAGGGAATGTGCAGTGAAAATTTTTCCCACTCAACTCCCCCCACTGAGGGCTCACTCTGCTTGCCAACTAGTAATGAACGTTAGGTATTCAGTGGTGAGCAAAGAAAAAAGCTAGAGCATGTTGATTATTATGCCCATCATCCTTTCCTGTCAGCCAAGCAGCTCATTCTCAGCTATATACTCAATCAACAAATTTAATTTTGTATGCTGTGTATTGGGTGGAGTTGCGGTGGCAGAGGAGGAAGGAACTATTGTATGGTGAGCTGATATGAAGCACTTTCCTACTCCCTCTTTGAACAGTTGACACTCCTAGCTTATTGCTATTACTAGTTCTAGCTGTGTATGTGGTGGCCATAGAGGCTCAACACAGATTAAGATTAAATATATTTTTGTATGAGAGCCTCTGTATGGGGGAGGTGGTTTTAGAGGGCTTGTGGTGGTTTATTAATGAGGGTCTTGGTTTGCTGTTGGCCCTATTTCAGGCTGGCCTGGTCTGTATTTGTCCCAACATGTTCACACCTATTTGTACTTGCTGACGGGCATTGATTGATCATTTTCTTCACCATGAGGACCATTCCAAATTTACACAAGCCCACATTATTTAATGCAGGTCACCCATTTGTTTTTGATGGGTGAATGTATGGGGGGATACATTAGATAGAGTAGATGGATAGATCACCAGGAAATGATGTTTTTCCTGCATGGGGTGGAAGGAACTGTTCCCTAGGAACACAGTCATCTCATGCTACTAGTAATGAATGGTAGACATCGAGTGACAAGCGAAGGAAAAGGAAAAAAAGCCAGCATGTTGATGAACTGGGTAACAATATCCAGCATCCTTTTCTATCAGCCATGTGCTCACCTACCTGTCCAGAAATTTTTTTTAGGCATGAGGGCCTATGGGGAGGTGGTTTTTGGAGGGCTTGTGAGGATCTTAGTTTGTAGTCATATTTCAGGCTGGCTTTTTCATTGTTCTCTTCACAATTCCAACCATTCCCAATTTACGTAAGCCCACATTTTTTTTTCAGGCCGGTAACCCATTTTTTATGGGTGAACCTAACAAGACAGATACGCCATGCAATGCAATACTCAACTCCCTCACCTAGCCCTCGCCAATCATCCAGATGAACTTCATCAGGGGGCCTTGCAAGTTCTCTCTGGTAAGAAGACTTGAAATTTCTCACTCGGTATTTTCCATGGGTTTGACCTTTAACTTGAACTGAAACTAATATTATATGGGCTGAAGGCTTTAACCGAGGCCAACCAGAATTGCGCGTAAGTGTGCTGAAATTTTTTTTTGTGTATGTGTATATGATTAAAAGTTGTGGCTTTAAAAAGTGGGCGTAATCTTTAATTACAATGATTAGCAATCATAATGTGGTTTTGACAGGTCTACAGGTGGTCTGGGGTAAACTTCACAAACAGTACTACTGTAGCATGCAGGGATGACTACAAGATCATTGGGGATGCCCCCTCGCAGACCCCTGATTTCCTGTATGCATGCAGGGGTGGGTTACAAGACCATTGGGGATGCCGCCTCTCAGACCCCTGATTTCCTGTATGCTATATATAGCATGCAGGGGTGTTTTCGAGATCATTGGGATGCCCCCTCTCAGACCCCTGATTTCCTATATCAATATACTTACCTTCCTTTCTTAGAAGAAAGGTTGATGAAGGATTGCAGATAACCATTCTCATAATGACCACATTTAAATGAATGGTCTTCCTTCTGTAGGCGTTCCTTCTTCATTACTACTCTCCTGGCTCTATCATACAATCTCAACTCTTGTCTTTCATCAACATTCCAGAAATGACTTCCACTGCCTCATCTATGGGAACATGAGTAAAAAGAGAGGAAACATCAAGATGCTCACCCTGTGCCAAACATTCACTTTGAATAAGCTTGACAAATTGTCCAGAATCCTTGACGTATGTGCTCGCTTGCCAGCTAGAGATGACATCAACTGTGTTAGGAACTTTGAAAGATTATATGATGGTGCACATATCAAGACACAATTGACATAAGGGGAACCTCATCTTAGGGAGTACATAAATCAATGTGATCTACTTCCAGTGGGCCTAACTCTATTGTATAAGTCAGTTCTTATTTCTCCTGTCCTCTCCAAACTCTTTAGGACATGACTCACCTTACTACTTGCATCTTGGAGGATCCTTCTTCAGTATTCCATTGTCTTGGTCTCTAATATTCCTGTCAGCTTTGAAATGTAATTGTGTTTTGTCATCAGGACTATCCTTGTCTGCTGGTAGGATCATGATCTCTTCCATCTTCCTCAGCTCTCCCAGGGCCTTTCTCTGTTCCTTCATCACGTTGTCCTTTGCTTTCCTCACTCATCTCAAAATTCCACATATTCTTGCTCGATCAAGTGCCTTGTTATCCTCTAGCTTCCTGGATATCTTTTTCACTGCAGCTATGGTGCCCATCAAAGGTAGACTCCCTGGAGGATAAACTTTTCAGATCAGGAGAACTCTGAGGGCCAACTGAGCAGAGTGAAGGATAAATTACTAGCTAGTATGCACTCATGCATTGTGTACTGCATCCTTTGCAGTTGTAAAAAGTGTGCTAAAAAGAAATCTGCAATTTCTGAACATGCATGGGACAATGAACCTTCTATTTTGTGGGAGAAAGCCACCATCTTCCAGGACACCCACAAGACAGAAGGAACTGCTAGTGAAGGAGGCATTGCACATCAGCCTAGCACCAAAGTGTGAGCAGTTCAATCAAAATTGTGGTATGGACTTGCCTGGCTGCTATGGCCACTCTCAAGAGCCTGTGACCACCATAATTTTTCATTAAAAAAAATTAATATCAAGTATGTGTTTTAAATTTTTATTTTTTACATAACTAATAATAAATATATAATATAGAATAAACATATTTATATCTAATTAACTATTACATAATTAGAGTACATAACTAATAAATAAATAAATACATCTTATTTACTAATTTTATTATTACTTACTAATTAATTATACATATTTTTTGGTATAATTTTTTTAAATTTATGTTTTATTATTATTCATTACTTATTTATTAATCCGAGTTATTATTTATTTATTAATGTTTTTTTTGTGTGTGTTTATTTAGTTACTTTTTTCACTGTTGTTATTATCTTGTATCTTTGCCATGTCCCTGTTTCTTGTGGGCCCGAACGTCGTTGAAAACAATGTCTCTGATAAAGGCTAAGAAATGTCTGTACTCCACTCCCACCAGCTTGCTACATTCTCACGGTCATCTCAAAAGATCAAACTTTGTGCATATATTAATTTGTCTAGACTTTGTAAATCATGAATATCGTTATAACATTTCCTGTAGTATTCTAGGCACTCATGCAAGCATTAATCTTAATACTTGTGTTGTATTATAGCATATTTAAACAAAACATAGGCCATGTTTTGCCTCAAAATTATTATCAATAGCAATACAATATTTGTATAAAAAAACTACACAAGAACAGAATTCTACAATCAACTAAATGCATTACATCAGGTGGTGGTTCAACTATAGGGGAAAACAGATTCTACACATATTCAAACTCTAAGAGAAGTTAAAATTAATTCATGTTTTTCAGTGCTTCTTCAAGTTCGCTAAACAAGAAAGCTGTTTTCTTTATTTCTTCTTGTTTCTTCATCTCTGCATTGTCAAGCACAGAGTTCTCTTCCTCCATACTCCCAAGCAGGTCCTCAAATTTTTCCTCGTTGTTCAACTCTTCTTCTATCTCCTTTGGCAAACCTTGTTGTGCATTATCAGAACCTGGAATCAGCTGTGGTGCTGTTATGGTAAAAGTGAAAGCATTTCGAGTACAATCATCACAGTTGCTGCCAGTGAACAGACCAGTCCCCCTAGTATTGAAGGCAGAAATTGGCAACGTAGCCCTGTAGACACCTTGAGTTCTACTAGAGTTTGGAGGGATGCGAGCATTGGAGGTAATTTGGGTACGGTCAATTGCTTCAATGGAGGAAAAGAGAAAGATTGTTGTGTCTACTGCTGGTGTGGGGCACTGGATGGGAATGCAAATGGTACTGGATGAAGTGCCATTGCTAGGTACCGTCCTGTTAGTGAAGTCAAATTTATTCTGTGTGGAGCGGCTGAAGATGCTGATCTTTACTTCAAAGTCGATAGGATTTATCAATGCCCGGAAAAGACAGGAGGCCTCTCTGAACAGGTTAAGATCTATACCTTGAAGTTGAGAGCAGGAGACGCGGCGCTGCCCGGACAGGAAAGCATCCTTTTGAATGGTTGTGATACCATCAGAGTTGTTGCAGATGACACGGGAGAAAGAGTCACTCATGATGGAATGCCTCTGACGCTCAGTGAATTGACCAGGCCTCAGCCAGAAGAATCGATCACCATCACGCACAGCCTGAAAGGTGAGGCCAAAGATGCAAGAAAAAGTGGCCCCCAATAACCCATCACTGGGTCTGTCTTCAGCCATTCCCGCGATCCAGAGATCTGCTGTTTCTAGGGAACCATAGAGTCGGAGGAAGCGTACCAGTGTTATTCTATTCTCAATTTCAGAAATGATTTTAAATTTTTTGAAACAAAAGTTCCTGTAGACGAGATATGGAGGAAGTCCATGGTCACGTCCTCTCTGCAAGTTGAGGGAGGCCAGGTCCATTCCCACAGAGGTCGGAGTCTCAAATAACTGGGTGGTGAGTACGATGTTCATGAACTCATCCATCCTGCGGGAATTGACAGTCACCCAGCCTCTCATGATAGGATCAGTGCCGAGACTAGTCCTGAACTGATCTGGAGAAAAGAAGGCATTAACCAAATTTAGAGGACCAATGGGAAGCGGCTGATAACTATCATTGAGACGATCAAAAAAGGGCCGGATGAGGCTGTGGCCATATCTGTAGGCTGCTGTAGCAAAGGAGTTGAAAATACTGGGGTCAACATTTTTTTTGTAGCCACGGTATTTCCCAATAAATGAGTCAAAATTGCTGCCCAGGACTTTGGGAAGGTAGTCCTCATACGTGATCTTCTGGATCAGTGCTCCCACGATCTTTCTGCAAACCTGGTAGAGCTTCTCATCATCCCAGTGTGGGTTGATTTGAGTCATCTCACGAGCACAGCGGTTATGTTCCCTCAACCAGAGGGTGTGCATGATGGTGAGAGAGATCTGCTCATTGCAGCGGATATCACCACACAGGAAGCAGGGTGCAGTTCCTTGACATGACACCTGGTTTGTGGTATCGATGGGCAGAGTGGCCTTGCGCCCAGTGTCATTCTCTTCACGAAGCAAGCCACCTTCGAAGGATCTGAGGAGCTGAGACTTGTTAAAATCAGAGCCATAGATCATGGAACCGTCAATGAATGATGTTACATCATTAACCTGTTCCAGAGGTGATACGATCTTTGGCAGATCCATTTCAAACACCGGCAGTGAGCGACGAAATGGAAGGCAGTTGCCAGCATTTGGTGTGTTTCTCCCAAATGACGGATCTCCGCTGGTAACTCTTATTGGCTGGCAAATGTCTGTAAATGTGCATCCTTCACACTCCTCCTCCAGCTCTGGGCCAAGGTCAAGGTCGTGGTCGAGGAATTGTCCAAACTGCATCAGCAAATGCGTGAAAGGTATTTCATCCTGGCTCACATTCCTGATCACTCTCTGACTGATAAAACGAGGGCTTGGGTTAGGTGCATCAAAAAAACGCATTGTGGGAATATTTCCTTTTGCTTGGAATGTACCACGGAGGGAGCTGACTCCATCTTCGTAAACAGATGGCAGAAGTCGACCGAAGGCTGTCCCAGAAGATCCCAAACGTGGGTTCCTGAGGTTGTTACAGGTACCATTACTGGTCCTATAAAGATTACGAGTGGGAAAACTGCAAGAATGTAATCTATTAAAATGAACCACCTCTCCGGCTTCCTGCCATGCACGTGCTATCTCCTGGGAGGTGAGTATGCTACCAGGGCGGTGGAACAGTTCCTCGGCCAGAGATTCTGCCTCGGCCTCGGCATCTTCTGTCTTTGCAACCTTTGCACGCTTCACCTCCAACATCTTTCTCTCTGCCTTGTTCACTATGTCTCTGTACAGTCGATTTGCTTTTCCCATTTTCCGGGCATGCTCTGAAGGCTTCTTGAATAACTTGGCAAGAAGTTGTGAGGGCGTGTATTTTCCATCTTTCTCGTTCCGAGTAGTGACTCTGTTCTTCATTGCTAGTTCTCTGGCATTCATGGCCGCCATGGCTTCTTCAATGGCCTCATCCATAGCTTGCTTCCTCTCTGAGAAGATAAGCAAGAGTAAATTAAGTGCAGCATAATTGACACCAGCATGATATATTTGAAGTTTTAAGGACATTTTAAGAAACAAGAAAATATGAAAGTTACCTTGAACTGTCACGTACTCTTCATTTTTCAAGAAGCTGTTGGCATAAGCTGCAGTGATTGCAACTGCCACCAGAAGGAGCACATGAGTTCTCATTGCAACTGTCTTCTTGCAATATATATTTTGCAGAAGTAAAACAAGCAGCCTTGATCCGAGTCTTAAATACGCTGTGCTTGCCTTACAAGTTCAGCTACGATTAGCTGTACTCAAAACTCACACCCCTCACTTTTAACAACTATGTGTATGGTTGATTTGACCTTCTGGTTTCCTCGAGGTCATAAATCAAAAAGCCCTTACCAGCAAAGTGTGCGGTTAATTTAAACCTCTTCTCAAGATCATGAAAGGCAAATAGCCCTGGTTGTCTAAGAAGTGTTGATCAATGCATTAGTTGTCAATTGGCACTGAGTAAAGCAGGGTTGTCAACTTAGCTTAACAAGCTTGACAATCTCTGTCGGTCAAATTTTCATTCACATACCATAAGCAGAGCCTGGTTAATTGGATTGTATTGATGTGGGTTAGCCAATTGGGTTTTAAGTTGTGTTTAGATGAAACCAGATAGATTAAAGACCTCTTATGGCTAAATATCATATATTTATTAGAGGTGCACTGTCCTGCATGATTATAATAAACAGGTATCTACCGAGAGAAAGTTGAAGTGAAAAGCACTACAATATATAAGGACAACAACAGAGACAAGTGAAAGTGAACAGACAAATATTAAAAAATACAATTCTTTTTAAAATATTCGGTATATGTACATGATCCTTTCAACATGTACAAAGAATATTGGGTCGATTTGATGCAGAAAATTATTTGAGCTCTTAAAATTGCTTTAAGCTATCATTTGTTTTTAAATTATTATTATTATTATTATATATATATTTTTAATATAAATAATAATAATAATTATTATTATTATACAATGTTATTATCATCATCATCATCATCATCACCATCATCATCATCGTTGTTGTTATTATGTTGTTGTTGTCGTCGTCATCATCATCATCAATCATCATCATCATTATTATTTATTTATTTTATTTTTAATTAAATATATATATATATTTTTAAAGTTTTTAAAATATATTTATCTACTTTATCTATTTATATTATTTTAAAAAAGACAAAAACAATAAATATATATATATATATATATTTTTTAATGGGAAAGTGTCAGATGCCCGTGCTGCCCAGTACAGATGTGCAGTTCCCCCGCTGAACCACCACGGATAGTCTTTGGAGCAGGTACTCTGTCGATTTGGGCTCGCCCGACTCTGTTCTAATGCGGTATCCGAGCTCCTTCAAAAAGACCAGTGACTTCGGGCCAATTGCCCCCAAGGTCTCAATGGCTATGGGCGAGAACACGTGGCCTGGTGGAAGCTCCCGATACTTCTCGCTTTTCCGTTCCTCTGCTGCTTCAGCAACCCTCCCTGGCTCTTGGGTGGCATGTGCTCTGTATGACAAAGCAAACATATCCGGGCAGGTAGCATCCCAAGTCAGCAAACAGCCAGACTTCCATGGGGCCAGTGTCACACCATCCAGTCTCTTGCCATCTGATCTGAAAAGGCCCGAAGGCTCTAGCCTGGAGGGAAGATGAGCAGCCGCCAAACCTCGTTTGATGATGTCATTCACTGCCGCATGCCGTTGATATCTTCCCACACTCTGCCTACAGCTGAGGGCATGCCTACCTAGGGCATCAACAGCAGTCCCACAAAGGTGGCAGGAGTGGGGCCCACAGACTGCTGTTCCCAAGCGCAGACCCACAGCAACCCTCACAGTGTTGTCGTCCATCCGCAGGCCTAGAGCTGTCAAAGGCAATGCCCTCAGCCAGGCACCCGACTCCTTGGTGGACACTGAGAGAAGAAGTGCACGCTCCTCATCATTTTCTGCACCCTCTAGCAGCCGTTCAGCAGCAGAAGCAGCCCGCAAACCGTCCCACCACTTCTGCTTGCAAGCAGCAGCACCCTCAGGAGGCTAGTGATCGTGTCCCACTGACCAGCATGACTGTGCCTCGACCACGAAAGGAGCAGGGAGTGACCTGAAGGATGGGGGAATGATGGCGTTGACCAGCTCAGATGAAGAAAAAGTTGAGGCCAGAAAAGCAGACGGAGCGACTTCAACAGTGCTGTAGATCCCCACACCCCCAAACTTCACTGGAAGAGTGGCTTGTGACCACGCTGAGCTACCTGGCTCCAGATAGGTGTTGGTAATACTGCATAGGATTTCCCGCAGACGTACATCGTAGGTCTCCAGGGTGGCTGACTGAAAGCAAGGGGCGGTGCGAAGGACATGCAAAAGCTTTGGGAGGGCAAAGCAATTGCGTAACAGTACCAAGGCATCGTGAGCCGACAGGAATTTCAGTCGCTCACCCAACCTTCTCAGAGCCTCCACCTTGTCAGCCAAAACTGCTGAGATACACGCATTGTCTCCTAGGGGAGAACCCAACAACTGAGCATGAGAAGGGGGCACCAATTGTGCACCAGGGAGTGAAACGAGAAGGGTTCCACATGTAGTCATGTCATGGCTTATAATCTCGCACTTCGCCGTGTTCAGCAATAGGCCCAGCTCAACAGCATCCCCCATCACTTTCAAATCATGGATTAGGTCTTGGCAGTTCCCACCTAAAGTGACATCATCCAAATAGAGCACATTGAAATCTGACCTCAATTGCCGACTGTGTTGATGTAGTGTTAGGCAGAAAAGTAGTGGACCCAAAGGATCTCCCTGCTGTACTCCCTCAACTGATGAAATAGACCGGTCACCCCATTGGAGGATGGAAGGAGCAGCATACATCGAATAGAGATTGTCGGACATAGAGACTTAACAGCCTCGAGCATACGATCCCTCCGGATGGAATTGAAAGCATTGTTAAAATCTAACTTCACCATAGCCTGATCAGGGCTCATGTTGTTGAGAAAGCTGCGGGCAGCATGCACAGCAGCTTCCAAACCACCACGGACACCATAACCCAGTTGGCAAGGGGCCAAAAGCTGGGCCATGTCTGTGACAACCAGACTGCATGCCACCTTAGCTACCAGACGTCTCAAGGTGCATCCCACCGCGATGGGCCGCTTTATTTATCTACTTTTTTTTGTCTTTTAATTTTTGTTTATTGTTACCTTGTCCACATCCGGTTCACATGCTGACATGTGTGCCAAGGTGGTTTGTAGCATGCGGTAGATAGCCAGCTACCGGTATATATATATAGCTGGCTCATGTGTGTCTTAGCATCTTATTATTCTTGATGAAGGCAAGAGCATCTAGTCAAAATGTGGAGAGTACAATTTCAAGTTGATTATTGAGAAGGTTATTGTAAAAAGATACAGTACATATAGGTGGTGCAATATTAAGTCAGCATCATGAGAAATAATCAAGGTTCCCAATATTTTGAACATCTGAATAATCAACAGTTTAGAACTTCAAGAGAATAGTATCCTTTGACATGTAATGAATAGGAAACAATGTTGCTCCTGCCCCTTAAAATAGGCAGTGTGTAGACCACTATGTCCACCATTACATCAGCAGCGAAGAGCACCAAAGCAACCCGATTCTATGAATACTACAACCTGACCAGGCAACCCTCAGCCATCCTAATGTATATGTCCAAACCTCCAACTTGCAGGATTCCATCCAATGTGATGGGTGGTTCAGGCAAGTTTAAGAAGTCACCAACAGTCAGCTCAGTTGGTGATGTAGAACACAAATATTGTGTAATGTGTGTGTGTTTCAATTTACTTGCCTATTTGATGGGCAAAAGAATCAAGAACTTACCCAATCTTGTTGTTACAGCATGTACACCACCATCATTCTGAAAGAAAAATATTCGTTTGGCAGTTACCAGATGTCGCTTGGCTGCTTTGGGTTATTTTCTCTGTATTCCCACATCAAACCTCATACATCTACAAAATACTAGTGCCATGCATGGCAAGGCTAGGAAAAGTTATATGTGACCAAAGTATTTCAGTTGAAATATTTAGCTTCAAAACCAAACAGATATATCCTAAAGTGTAATATGTATCGTATTTATGTATTTCTCTGTGCACATATAGTAAAGCAACTTAGTGTGTGTGTGTATGTGTGTGTGTGTTAAGTTAAAGTGCTACTATAATGTGCAATAAAGGAATTATGAAATGCTGAAATGCATTATGTTGGCTACCAGAAGTAACAGTAAAAATGATAGAAAGATGTTCTCAATTTTTAGACTGCACCATTTGGATGGCCATTTGCCAGTCTAGAACTATATGCCAGAGTGTCTATGCAAAAAATATAAGTTCTTATATATAGCTATATACTCGCAATGAACTATCAGTTGACATGATGTAGATACAATGACTTTCTAAATATACACACTCGATGTTTTGACTAGATGCTCTTAGCTTTCACCAGAGATGCTCTGGGGTTAATATCAATCTCACATGAGTTTTAGCATCTCATTATTCCTGATGAAGGCTAGAGCATCTTGTCAAACATTGAGCGAGTCGAGATAAACTTGACTTCATGAAAAGGTGAGTTATAAGAGAAAAGGAAAACTACAAGCACTTTCTCAATAATGCAGATTTTGTGTTTCATAATTACATTGTAAAAAGATAGATCTCCATAAATGAGAAGCATAATTATAGGACCTCAATATAACCACCTTTGAAATTTACTCTCTGGATATATATACAGATACTACTCTAGCCTTCATCAGGGATGCTAAGACTCGCTCGAGCGTGTTACATACCAGTAGCTAGCTATCCCACCACGTGATGCAAGCCACACCCTGGCACATGCGTCCAGCATGTGACCAGATGTGGAAAAAATAATAACAGCAAATTTAAATAATTGTGCTAATAAGAAACAATTAATGCCAAA
Source organism: Cladorhizidae sp. MBARI D1340-BT2 (assembly GCA_028752905.1). Classification (NCBI taxonomy): domain Eukaryota; kingdom Metazoa; phylum Porifera; class Demospongiae; order Poecilosclerida; family Cladorhizidae; species Cladorhizidae sp. MBARI D1340-BT2. The sequence goes on from JAQNBH010000006.1 coordinate 5,707,496, forward strand.
ACAATAATACAAAACATTAATTAAAAAATCAATCAAATACAGAAAAGTTATGGTGGTCATGGCTCAAGTTCAGACTGTTGAGAGTGGCCACCCAGCAGCCAGGTAGGTCCATTCCACATTCTCGATTAACCGTCCACACTTGATGGTCCCCCCTATCCACAGCTGCAAGGGATGCAGTACACAATACACGAGTGCATATCAGCTTGTAATTTGTCCTTCACTCCACTCAGTTGTGCTTCAGAGTTCTTCCCAATCTGAAAACGACTCCTTCCTGCAGACCCTCTGGATGTTTTTCCTCATCCCTGCTACATAAGGAATTACTACCATAGGATCCTTCTTTTCAGACCCCTGATTCTATATTGGTGTACTTATCTTCCTTTCTGCATTGTAACCATTCTCTATAAAGACCTTATATAATTATTTGGCCAGCGGCATGTGGAATAATGAAGCTCTCCAATAGTCATCTTCAGAGGAATATCTGCATAATTGAGAGTTCATGCACATAAAGCTGATGGCTTGTGTTTGCATTCCAGACTGTGTAAAATCAGGTAGATCAAAGTCGTTGGATTTGGAGGGGCGGGTTGGGGGGAATATTATTGTTGGAACTTAAAATTAATACTTAGCACTTTCTTGTGAATAATAATCGCTAATTCATCAGCTATACATGCTAATTGGCCAACACCACAGCCCTGGATAGTCTCTGGTGATTATGACCTACAAAAGGCCACCATTATCTCCTGGAAAAATGATGGCAATAATATTATGGCCAAGTATGGGAAGGGAAGAGGGAGGGGGGGATGGAACTTGTGCCTGTAATTTTTAATTTGTGATGGTCTTGTGCTATTTCTACATGTCACAACATTCTTCAAGTTGCACTAAAATTGTTGAGATACCATATCAGATGTCTTTGAAGTGTGTCCCTCTCTCTCCCTTCCCACACTATCGCACACACACTCTCCACACCACACACCACCACCACCACCACACATACTTTAGCACCTGTGTTTGAAGCTAGACCTTCTCGCACTTGATATAGGCAGTAAACAAGAACAATATACCCAGAATATAGTAATCTTTTACGATACCTCTCCGGCCAAAGACAACCACCGGCATAATGAATGACCAGCATAATAATGCCCTTAGCCACTGACCACCTCCGGACCAACAAAACAGAACCACAGCTAACCAAAACCACTCTAGCCACCCACTCACGTGCACCAGTCATTATGTGCCACTCACATGCACCAGTCATTATGTGGCCACCCACATGCACCAGTCATTATGTGCCACCCACATGCACCAGTCATTATGTGGCCACCCACATGCACCAGTCATTATGTGGCCACCCACATGCACCAGTCATTATGTGGCCACTCACATGCACCAGTCATTATGTGGCCACCCACATGCACCAGTCATTATGTGGCCACCCACATGCACCAGTCATTATGTGCCACCCACATGCACCAGTCATTATGTGGCCACTCAGTCATTATGTGGCCACCCACATGCGCACCAGTCATTATGTGGCCACTCACATGCACCAGTCATTATGTGGCCACTCACATGCACCAGTCATTATGTGGCCACCCACATGCACCAGTCATTATGTGGCCACCCACATGCACCAATCATTATGTGGCCACTCACATGCACCAGTCATTATGTGGCCACCCACATGCACCAGTCATTATGTGGCCACCCACATGCACCAGTCATTATGTGGCCACCCACATGCACCAGTCATTATGTGGCCACCCACATGCACCAGTCATTATGTGCCACCCACATGCACCAGTCATTATGTGGCCACTCACATGCACAAGTCATTATGTGGCCACCCACATGCACCAGTCATTATGTGGCCACCCACATGCACCAGTCATTATGTGGCCACCGACATGCTCCAGTCATTATGTGGCCACTCACATGCACCAGTCATTATGTGGCCACACACATGCACCAGTCATTATGTGGCCACTCACATGCACCAGTCATTATGTGGCCACCCACATGCACCAGTCATTATGTGCCACCCACATGCACCAGTCATTATGTGGCCACCCACATGCACCAGTCATTATGTGGCCACCCACATGCACCAGTCATTATGTGCCACCCACATGCACCAGTCATTATGTGGCCACCCACATGCACCAGTCATTATGTGGACACTCAGTCATTATGTGGCCACTCACATGCACCAGTCATTATGTGGCCACACACATGCACCAGTCATTATGTGGCCACCCACATGCACCAGTCATTATGTGGCCACTCACATGCACCAGTCATTATGTGGCCACTCACATGCACCAGTCATTATGTGGCCACTCACATGCACCAGTCATTATGTGGCCACCCAGTCATTATGTGGCCACCCACATGCACCAGTCATTATGTGGCCACTCACATGCACCAGTCATTATGTGGCCACCCAGTCATTATGTGGCCACCCACATGCACCAGTCATTATGTGGCCACTCACATGCACCAGTCATTATGTGGCCACCCACATGCACCAGTCATTATGTGGCCACCCACATGCACCAGTCATTATGTGGTCACCCACATGCACCAGTCATTATGTGGCCACTCACATGCACCAGTCATTATGTGGCCACCCACATACACCAGTCATTATGTGGCCACCCACATGCACCAGTCATTATGTGGCCACTCACATGCACCAGTCATTATGTGGCCACTCACATGCACCAGTCATTATGTGCCACTCACATGCACCAGTCATTATGTGGCCACTCACATGCACCAGTCATTATGTGGCCACCCACATGCACCAGTCATTATGTGGCCACCCACATGCACCAGTCACTATGTGGCCACCCACATGCACCAGTCATCATTATGTGCCACTCACAAGCACCAGTCATTATGTGGCCACCCACATGCACCAGTCACTATGTGGCCACCCACATGCACCAGTCATTATGTGCCACTCACAAGCACCAGTCATTATGTGGCCACCCACATGCACCAGTCACTATGTGGCCACCCACATGCACCAGTCATTATGTGCCACTCACAAGCACCAGTCATTATGTGGCCACCCACATGCACCAGTCATTATGTGCCACTCACATGCACCAGTCATTATGTGGCCACCCACATGCACCAGTCATTATGAGCTGCAGGAGCTGAAGTGCCACAGGTGGTGCAATCAAGGAGGTGTTGAACTCGAAGTTTGGAGAGGGCCTGGAGACTTTTGAGAACTTCTTTAGGACTGCCTCTATAAGCTATGGTGTAACCATGACTGTCGGTGGAATGGGTTCCACTGGCTGCTTGGATGGGATTCTGGGGGTGCCTTTTGTCAAGGTCATTGGTGACTACGCTTTATCAGACACCCAATGAGGATGGTTGGTGTTTGGATTTCATGGTGGCCTTTACCAGCATGGAATTTGTCTCTGGATGTTAGACACTTTGAAATTAAACTTTTCCACCACGAGCCCCCACCCCATCAGTTGTCGACGGTAACCCGATGTGTTCTCACCACTAGTAAGTCACGCACACTCAGCATCAAGTCAGAAAGGATCTCTCGGAGCAGCTCTTCTAGTATTGCAAAAAATAACATTATCTACAAAGAGTCGAGCAATTGTTTCTGCACACTGGTTGGTTGGTCTGTCATGACAAATTTGGTCCCCCCATATTTGGTTTCCCCTGGAACTTTTTCTTTAAAAAATGTTCCCCCTGGAACTTTTTACTTGAAAAAAAAGTTCCCTCTTGAAAAATAAAGGGCTAGGGCTAGGGCTAGGGTGGGAACAATAAGGGGGGAACAACTTTTTGGGGGGAACAAATTAAACGTTACAGGTCATTGCAAAGCCCCAACCCATTCGGTAAGGTAATCCACAAAGTATATGGCATAGGATTAATTTGCCTGGTCCATGGTAGCTGTACACTTCCATCCTGTGGAACGGACCACCCACTAGTATAGGTAACAACAAAACAATGGTCAAAGGGATCATCACCCTGTACATTTACAACTCGAACATACCAAACAATTTCTATAAAACTTCTACCTATCTGCCCTTCCACCAAAAATCATGGCATACCTGATCGTACAGCAAAGTGACCAGCTAAACTTCCATCATGAGCTTCTTCAAGAATGGCTAAGCACAGGCCCACCAGAACCACAACAGACAGGTGTCCCGGAGAAGTTGGAGGTTCGGAGTGGAGGCACTCCTGGATCACTTCAACCCACAAGCACCAACTTCTTGGCTGGTCCTATCACAGGGAAGAGCTTCTTGCTCTAGGTACTTGCACACAGCCAACAAGGAAGGACCCTCTCTCTGAGCTCTTCCTATTTCATCTCCATTCGAGCAGAAAGAGAAATGAGCAGCAAGCAGCTCTGGTGCCCCCACCACACCCAGGGCAGGGGGATTTTGAAATGAGCGTCTGCATGGACGTTCTTTTTACCTGCTCCATGTTTGATAACCAAGTTCATCACTTGAATAGCAAGAGCCCACTTCGCCAACTCTGCAAGAGCCCACCTCACTGACCTACAAGAGCCCACCTCACTGACCTACAAGAGCCCACCTCACTGACCTACAAGAGCCCACCTCACTGACCTACAAGAGCCCATCTTGCAAACCTGCAAGAGCCAACCTCGCCAACTCTGCAAGAGGGGGCTGAATTTAAGGAACTGCTGTGCAACATGATCAGTATACATATGGTAGTCGAGGGCTGCGTTGCGTCGCTCTCATTTTTTAATTTGCCTGATGAAGACAGAAATATTTCAGTTGAAATGATGCAAAAAAATACAAAGCAATTGAGAGAGAAATCTCAAAACATATCCCACACATTGATCAACTATTAGACTTGCCTTGTCGTTGTATAATCGTAGTCTCACGTGTAGTTCTTCAGGGAAGCGTGTGCTTCCCTGAAGAACATGATCAATATACATATATTGATGATCAATATACACCAGTATTTATTGTAGTTACTTAATAGAAGTGGCTAACATTAGAAGTATATGTAGATAGTTTTGTAGTTACATAATAGAAGTGGCTAACATTAGAAGTAGACAGTTGTTTTCGTATTCCTTTCCCTTTCTGTGGTATTTTTGTTGCACGCTTGGAAAGTACTAGAGAAAGAGAAGCCTCGAACAGTGACCTCGAGTTTGACTATCCTGTGCACACATCAAAATCTATCCACAGAGAAGAACTTCATTATGCAATATACTTTCTCTAGAGTATCTTTGGTCCCTTCCTTGAATATTCTTATTTTTGAAAATAAATTGTTAGAGGCCACACCCTCCATGACTAATAAATCTTCTGTTCCCCTTATGTCCATCTTCATTTAACCCCATGGGGTACAAACCAAGTCCTCTTTACTTGCACGTGTTGTGTTGAGGATTCCAATCTTTCTTTACTCATTTGCACATGCCAAATATGGTAGACATTTTCATCTTCTTGTTAAAAAAAGTATGCAGCTCGAGATAGGGTCCACATGTTCCAGCCCCCCCCCCCCAACGCAATCCATAACTATTATGATGCATGTGTGTAGCCTTCAGTAATAAATATGCAACATAGGGGATTGGTTAGTTAGTTCTGGTGTTATACATATCTAGTAGAAACATGCGCTTTTGCACGACCCTTTACCCATTAAAACATAATAGGTAAAGGGTCGTACAAACATTTGTGGTCCACTTTGGATTGTTTGACTTCCTGTCAATCCAATAAGCATCCTTGTACATATATATATGCTTACAAACACACAAATGTAGTCCTACATCCATCACACAAATATGCCCACATGTATCCGCACATATCTACACTTGCAGAAACAACGGAGCACCCACCCACATGAACACCCGAGCTTGATGCTGAAGTCGACAGAGCCACAATATTTAAAAGCTGCATGACATTTCAGCTGTTGTGATGGCAGTGAAATGGCTGTAGAGTCCCCAAGTGTCATATTTCAGCAACATGGGAGAACAAGAGAGGCAACAGACCTGACATGTGCTTACATATATACATATCCACCTAAGCAGGGTTTCATTTAGGGGCGGGCGGGCGGTTTTGCCCCCCTTGGAAATTGTATTATTAAAATTCATTAGAAACTTTGTCACATCTTTAACCATCATGCACCCCCCCCCCCCCCCCCCCTAATATCCAGATTCCTCCAGTTGCCCCCCCCCCCCCCCCCCCCCGGACAATTTTCTAAATGAAACCCTCTAAGGACTGATGGACTAGACATTGTTTCTTTCATGCACAACACATGCCATGTACACAAAGACTGATGCATAATCATATTATACAAAGACTGATGCATAATCATATTATACGTTGGACATGTAGGAATACGAAGTAATCATTGCAACATTTATGTATAAATAGGATAGGTCTCAGGAGCCCAGTATAGTCTGGATATGTCCAGCACATGAGGACAACCTTTTCGTTCCTCCAGCTTCTTAGCATGCTCCTCCAGCTGACTCTGAGAGAGAGAGAGATGTCCGGTGCATGTGGGTGGCCACATAATGACTGGTGCATGTGGGTGGCCACATAATGACTGGTGCATGTGGGTGGCCACATAATGACTGGTGCATGTGAGTGGCCACATAATGACTGGTGCATGTGGGTGGCACATAATGACTGGTGCATGTGGGTGGCCACATAATGACTGGTGCATGTGGGTGGCCACATAATGACTGGTGCATGTGGGTGGCCACATAATGACTGGTGCATGTGAGTGGCCACATAATGACTGGTGCATGTGAGTGGCACATAATGACTGGTGCATGTGGGTGGCCACATAATGACTGGTGCATGTGAGTGGTCACATAATGACTGGTGCATGTGGGTGGCACATAATGATTGGTGCATGTGAGTGGCACATAATGACTGGTGCATGTGGGTGGCCACATAATGACTGGTGCATGTGGGTGTGTTGGCTGGCATGGACGAGTCCCAACCGCTTCATGATAAAACTGACTCACCTTTCTCTTGAGCACTATATGTTGGCCCTTCCAGTACTTGAGCCAACTGTAGAACTGTAGCGTGCTCACAATGTCATCACTGCTCAGACCTGTCTCCTGGCTCATCTCTATGGCAACATGCATGCACGTGTATAGACAAATGTAACACCACGCACACGATTTCCTTAAGAACTAAGACGCCTGCGACAGCAACAGCAGGAACAGCAATAGTTGAGGGACCTCCACAACCTGTCCTGGGATTCTCAGACTATCCCGGGACCCAGTGAGGGAGACCGACTATCGCTGGAGCCTGGATGTCCCTTGCCCTAGTCTTAGAATGCCCCTACTCCTAGCCTTATTGCCAACCTTAGCTACCCTATAATCCACTTAGTCCTAGCCCTAGAATGACCCCAGCCCTAGTTCTGATTCCTGGATCCATGATGCCTTGTCAGCAACCCTCATTAGGAACGCCCCGGGACACAGAGTCCCAGGAATCCCTGGATGACCCGGGAAAGGTTGTGGGTGTGTTTGGAGAGAGTCATCAGAGACAACACCACCAACAAGGCAACACAACGATATTTAAAGGCAACACACTGATATTTAAAGGCAACACACTGATATTTAAAGGCAACACACTGATATTTAAAGGCAACACACTGATATTTAAAGGCAACACACTGATATTTAAAGGCAACACACTGATATTTATATTTAGAGGCAACACACTGATATTTAAAGGCAACACACTGATATTTAAAGGCAACACACTGATATTTAAAGGCAACACACTGATATTTAAAGGCAACACACTGATATTTAAAGGCAACACACTGATATTTAAAGGCAACACACTGATATTTAAAGGCAACACACTGATATTTATATTTAGAGGCAACACACTGATATTTAAAGGCAACACACTGATATTTAAAGGCAACACACTGATATTTTAAGGCAACACACTGATATTTAAAGGCAACACACTGATATTTAAAGGCAACACACTGATATTTAAAGGCAACACACTGATATTTAAAGGCAACACACTGATATTTAAAGGCAACACACTGATATTTAAAGGCAACACACTGATATTTAAAGGCAACACACTGATATTTAAAGGCAACACACTGATATTTAAAGGCAACACACTGATATTTAAAGGCAACACACTGATATTTAAAGGCAACACACTAATATTTAAACAACAAAGAAGGGCATGGAAACAACTCACCCTTGATAGAGACGGACTCCACCTTACAACTGCGGCCAAGAATGTAGGTGAGGATGACATCCTTCCAGTAGCTACGGTAAGAAACGAGGCCCAGATCCGACAGCGGTCTCTCAGGAGAACCCACCTTTTCCTCCCTCCTCGTGAGGAGGTAGCTGAAGTCTATCATCATGTGGCCATATCCTTTCCTCATGTGTTGCGGCAGAACCACGATGCAGGAGAGGTTGTAGTTCTGAGCCGACTGCTTCTCCTGTGAGAGGGAGCGAGATATGGAGAGATGACGAGGATAGGATTTAGAAATATAGAGGATGAGTTGAGGAGAGAAATAGAAAAGCTGAAAGCATGGTTATGTACGTACACGTCTGTCTGTACCTATTGCCCTATGTAGACAGGATGGTCCGGTGGTGCCAAGGACAATCCCGAAAGAACTATGTAGGTTCAAGGTTCAAAGTTGTCGCCCACCTAATCGCAGCCTTAGCAAGTAACATGTGCTGAGCATGAAGTTAAAACTTTGGACACCCATAGATACCCTCCGGGATTCTCCGCGGCATCACTAGATGAATACAACTTTACCTCATGGCCACTATGCCTACCCTTCTTCTAACCCTTTCCTTGGTGTCTCCTACCCAAACATACCCTTCTTCTAACCCTTTCCTCGGTGTCCTCCGACCCAAACATACCCTTCTTCTAACCCTTTCCTCGGCGTCTCCTATCAATTCCTCCTACTCAAACATGCCTTTCTTCTAACCCTTTCCTTGGTGTCCTCCTACCCAAACATGCCCTTCTTCTAACCCTTTCCTCGGTGTCTCCTACCAATTCCTCCTACCCAAACATGCCCTTCTTCTAACCCTTTCCTCGGCGTCTCTACCAATTCCTCCTACCCAAACATGCCCTTCTTCTAACCCTTTCCTCGGTGTCCTCCGACCCAAACATACCCTTCTTCTAACCCTTTCCTCGGTGTCCTCCGACCCAAACATACCCTTCTTCTAACCCTTTCCTCGGTGTCCTCCGACTCAAACATACCCTTCTTCTAACCCTTTCCTCGGTGTCCTCCGACCCAAACATACCCTTCTTCTAACCCTTTCCTCGGTGTCCTCCTACCCAAACATGCCCTTCTTCTTACCCTTTCCTTGGTGTCCTCCTACCCAAACATGCCCTTCTTCTTACCCTTTCCTCGGTGTCCTCCGACCCAAACATGCGCTTCTTCTAACCCTTTCCTCGGCGTCTCCTATCAATTCCTCCTACTCAAACATGCCCTTCTTCTAACCCTTTCCTTGGTGTCCTCCTACCCAAACATGCCCTTCTTCTTACCCTTTCCTCGGTGTCCTCCTACCCAAACATGCTCTTCTTCTAACCCTTTCCTCGGTGTCCTCCGACCCAAACATGCACTTCCTCAAACTCACCTTTGAGAAGTAGCCGAGCATGTGAGCTCCTTTTTTGTCCCACTGGATTAGGACGTAGAAGAGGAAAGGCTCCACGTCAAAGTAGAGAGTTTTGTTTTCCAGAAACAGCTTGGCCATGAGGCAGAGGTGCTGGCAGTAGACCTTGTGTTTCTCCCCGTCTATCTCAAAAAACGAGAGGGACTGGTGTCTATAGATTTCGTTACCGGGAGGATGGCGCCAGCTACATATTTTCTGTGTGGAGCATGACATCATGGCGATGGGATAATACAGTGAGGTGCTTGTGTTAGTGACGTGTACTGGCGTGCATGTGCATAAACAAGTGTACATACAGAGTGTTTGTGGAGAGTGAGAGAGCTCTTGAAGTATTTGAGGCAGAACTCGCAGATGAAGAGTTTCGTAAGGCACGAGTGGTCTGCTGGGTAAGGGGAAGAGTACCAGGTATCAATCTCATGAGCACCAAACTCAATTGTCTTCAGCCGGTAGTTGGGAATGTTTGATGTGTCAGTACTGCTCTTTAGCTCTCCCTGATAGAGTGCATACAAAGGAGTGGAAAGGAAGAGAAAGAGGAGAGGGAAGATGTGTGTGTGTGTGTGGGGGGGGGGGGAGTTGAGGGAAGATAAGAAGGAAAGAGAGAAGGGAAAAGAGAAGAGAGAAGGGAGAAAGAGAGGAAAGAAAGAGAAGGGAGAGGGAAGAAAAGAAAGAGAGGAGATAAGAAAAGAGAGTGGAGGGGAAGGAGTGAGAGAAGAGATGAGAGAAGGCAAGAGAAGGGAAAAGAAAAGCATCACTAAAATGTCAAGGAAATAAGTCATAGAGATCCTCTTTACCAGGCTTTCTCTAGAGAGCAGCTGAGCTTCTCTGAAGAGACTGAGGTCCAAGGTAGGAGTGAGACCATCCAACTTGGGCTCCTCTCCACATAAACTGCCCAGGGGCTGGGAGTTGACCAGTAGGCCATGCAGTTGTGTGATACGTGCTACTTGAGGTGGGAGGAGCCCCAGGGAGGAGGAGGAGTGACCAGTGGGTGTGACCTGGGTAATAAGACCGAGTGATTGCAAGGGAGCAGAGAGAGGTCAAGAAAGCAGAAACAGATGGGAGATCGAGGTGTACATGGAGGAAGAGGATAGAGAAGGAAAAGTGACATTCTGACCTGAGAAGAGGTTTTCTTGGGACATGGCATCATGGTGGGAGCACTCCCTCCACCAACAACCAACCCCGCCATCTCCAATCTCTGTGTCCTACACAGAGGCCGATCCTCCAAGCCCCTTCCCCCAACAGCACAATCTTCTTCTCCCTCGTCTTCCTCCAGCATGCTCTTGACACGAAGCCTGTTGAGCTCGTCCCTACGTGCCTTGCACTCCTCGGCCGTCTTCCCGTGAGCTAGGGGACAGCCAGACACTGCAAAGTGCATGGCATACATGCCTGTGGTATGTCCAATCCCGTCACACCCGACCGTGGGGCACTTATTTCCTTTGCTGGCCTCGACCAGGGTGTAGGGAATACGCCTCTTCTTGTTCTTCTTGGCCCTAGGGTTCATCATGGATGCTGGAGATGCGAAGTAGGTGGGGGAAGACAAGGAGGGAAGGAAGAGACTAGGGGAGGCCATGTCTTCCTCCAACTTAATTTTGACCGCTGTCACCTTTCTTCGTTTTGCCAATGGAATGGTAGTCAATTTCTCTTCCATCTGGTCCTGCGGCAAGTCCACCAGGTCCAGTTTCTTGCATGTCAGAGGATGTTTCTCCCAGTCCGAGTCATCAGATTGACAAGAGCGAAGATAGCGAGATGACTGTGAGTCCCCTTCATTGCTGGTCATGGCCTCGCTGTCATAAAGTACCTCTGAGCTGGAACAGACACCATGAACTAACCCCATTCTAGCTGTGGATGTTTCTGAGAGTGCATGTTTAACAGCAGTCAGCTTCTTCTTCCTCTTCATTCTTGATTTATTTGGACAAGAAGTGGAAGGTTTTGATGGAATTGCAGATGTGCTGGCACCATCTGTATTCTTGGGTGGAGGCTTCATTTTAGGGAGGATAGAAATAAACACACTGAACATGAATCAACAACATGCACTTTGAACAATCAACAATCCTCCAACATCTCCTTGCATACAAGACACACACACCATCACATACATACAACATGCACTTCAATCCTCCAACATCTCCTTGCATACAGGACACACACACACCATCACATCTCCAACATCTCCTTGCATACAAGACACACACACCATCACATACATACAACATGCACTTCAATCCTCCAACATCTCCTTGCATACAAGACACACACACACACACACCATCACACACACACAACATGCACTTCAATCCTCCAACATCTCCTTGCATACAAGACACACACACACACACCATCACACACACACAACATGCACTTCAATCCTCCAACATCTCCTTGCATACAAGACACACACACACACACCATCACATACATACAACATGCACTTCAATCTCCAACATCTCCCTGCATACAAGACACACACACACCATCACATACATACACACCACACACATACAGTAAATCACATACACACACCACCACACACATAGTAAGTCACCAGCACACACACCACCACACCACACATACAACCCATCCCCCACACACACACGAGCTCCTACCATTACACACATGTGCACGTATGCACAAAAAAGAAACAATAAAACAATACCCCACAAATACTACTCCAATTAATGCACACAGCAACACCTAACGCACAAAACATGCACCCACACCAAAGACTAGGCCTGGCATGCCACCTCCAATTATGACCTATACTAGTGGGATATACATGTACTAGTGGGAGAATAAGGGGACACATGTCCTGATATGATAACCACACTCAACTAAATACCTTCAGAGTTGCTTTGCTGCGCGTTGCCATAGGACACCCAGACACTGCATAATGCATGGCATATACACCCGTCACATGACCTAGCCCTTCACAACCTGGAGTAGGACATTTGTTCCCTTTACTGGCCTCCACCAGCGTGAAAGGGATCCTCTTACGGCCTTTCTTTCTGGGCGTCACAGATGTACGTCTATGCAAAGGAGTGGCTGATGGAGTGGGTGTGGCTGCAACTCTCAGTGGCTGGTTGACTCGGTTGTTGGAGTCTGGTGTCAAGGTGTTCGTACTGCACGTGCTCGTGTCAGAGAGAGAGAGCTGAGGGATGGTCACACGCTCACTCTTCTCCACTTTCTCCGCTGACTTCATGGGCGTGGCACATTTTCTTGCTGATCTACGACTCCGAGTAGACTGGCCAGAATTTGGAGGTGTGGGAGTCGACTGCATGGAGGTGTTCGTGGAATCTGTTTTTGTAGTTTCTGACATGTTAATGCAGGAAAGAGACGGGTAAGAGTCGCTTAGCTTCCCTTAAGTCCCAGTTAGCCTCGCAACCACCAGGTCAAACGTTAGCGACTGTTAAGGTAACAAGTTAGCGAGGTTTATACGGTCGAAAAACCATTCCTACAAGACAAAACTAGTGAAATAAATTCAAAGCACATAATCTTCACCACTGAATCTAATACCTCCGTCTGTACTCTCCAAGAGCTGACGTTCAGGAGCACGGCCGCAATATAGGATTCAACATTGCGATTTAAGTCAAAGATTCTAAATAAAGCACATTATCACAAGATAATCACATGACTTACCATCACGTAATGGGATAACCCCCCAAAAGCGTGCTTCTCAACTCGTGGTGTACTCGATCAAGATGCAGATCTTTGTCAAGACTTTGACGGGGAAAACGATTACTCTAGAGGTGGAGGCATCGGATTCCATAGACAATGTGAAGACTAAGATCCAGGATAAGGAAGGTATCCCTCCTGACCAGCAGAGGTTAATATTCGCGGGAAAACAGTTGGAGGATGGCAGAACTCTCAGCGACTATAACATCCAGAAAGGTTAAACTGATGTACTAGGCTGTGTTAGTATAATTAGAACAAAATGATTTGCTTTTCCTTGAGTGGGCACTATTTGAAATGTGAATATTACCAGATTCGTGATCGACTCCCCCCTCCCCTTGATTTATAACATTACGACCCAACTAATTAGGTTTCCATCATTCCTCCTAGTGTTCCTCCTGGTGAACACTGAAGGAATTTGGTTGCCAATTTTAGCGATAAATCTTCCGATTTCTAATTGTCTTTCCGAACTTTCATATCATTAAATGTGCAAATACTATTGGCTGCATTTTGGTATAAGACAACCCAAAGCTATGCAACCGCTGTCACGCGATATCAACGACAATTTCAGCAAGGAAAATCCATCCAGGAACAGACTGAGGACGGCATCAGCTGGGTTGTAGGATAAGAAAAGATTGGGGTAGTTAGGGATGAGAGGTGTATCATGTGTGATAGTGGAGCAGGGGAAGATGTGGAACATTTCTTGGTGGTGTGTGGGAAAATTGAGAGGGATCGGCTGGTACTGATGGATGAGGTGCACAGAATTGTAGGACCATCAAGAGTGGTTCTCCATGGGAAAAGATGTCTGCGGTAGGAACATTGTCAAACTGGAAGTAAGTTTTACGACTATTTTATGATGATGAGCAGTCTTCTGGGCATGTGCAGGAAAATAATCCGTTCAGTTGATTTATTATTATTTTGGTGACTTGTGGTTTGAGGTGCTTTGGTGGTCACTCAATTTATTAGATAGTATCAAATCAATCTTAGACTTAGTGATGGGATAATTGGATCAATCTGAAAGAGTGACTGCCTGGAAAGAGTCGGTACACGTAATTGAAGTTCCGTGAGCAGCAATATTTTCAATAATGGATGAGGGTGTGTTTTGTTAGAAAGTGCAAAATATTCTAGACGGTAATCTGAGAAGTACCTAGTCTCTCAGCCAGACTTGGAAGTCGCTAGTGATGAGTTCTAAGGCACACATTGGTACTGATCTTCCTCTCTAAAGTTCTCTCAAGTTCTAGTTTAGCACATTTTAGACCAACTTTATCAATGAAGGACTTCGGTTTAGCTAAAAATTAGAACATTTTTCCGACAGAACAGACACAAGTTTTAGTGTCCTCCTTGAGTCTGGTGTGAATCGAGCGTTAGGTGTTGAACTATTATGATACTCGTCCTTTCCTAGGTCAAGTCCTATTATGATATTATGCGAGTGTGTGTTAAATAGAACTTTATTTTGCTGTGGCTGGAGACTAGAATGTGGTTACTGTTATGGCTAGTGTGTACTTATGCTGTTTTGTTTTGTTTGTATTTTGCTGTGCGTGTTGTTGATTGCAATGCTAGTGTGGAACACGACCAATGTCGTTATTGTTCATGACAGGATATGCTGCCAATGCTCTTTCCATTTATATATAAGGGTGGATTAATTAAGTCATGTGACGTAGTGTAGCTGCAAGAGTGCCTTCTTCATGGCTTGAGACACTGTTGCTATGCTGGTTAGCCTAGCAACAATAAAACTCTATTTCAGCAACTGCAGTGTTACTCTGGTAGAGGAGCATTAGATGCAGCCTTGCTCGCCAACAGCTTGACTCGGATTTCACCGTGCGACCTCTGGCATCTATTTTTTGGCAATGGTAACTTAGTTGCGGCTTTTTTTCCCCAGATATATATCTCTGCTATCATTGGGCGGTGAAACACATGTGCAGATAGATATCTACTTTGGCCCTAAAGAGTCGAGTTGAGTGTTGATCGGTTAGCTAGCTAGCTATTATATATGTAGATAACTAGTGATCTATACAAGGACGTGAATTACTGTATCACGTTATGTCTGAGCGTGCATGTTTCATGTGTAGCTTGAGCTCCGTCACTAACTATGGCAGAGAGAGAAGCAGCTGGATAGGCCCTGGCTACTAACACTGATCTCTGGCCCTGATAGGTGACGTAAATTAATGTGGTGGTCTTAGGGAGATTGTGTACCTTGACCTTTTGCCAATCTCTCACCTGGCCTGCAGACATTAAGGGGGGACATCTGCACTTTTTTTTAAAGTCGCCTTGTCAACGCCTTCAATTTTCCAACCGCGTGCTTGACCAGGTAATAAATTTTTCACGCCTACTCAATATACTCCTTGTGTACTCTAGAGCTTCCTCTAGCCACTTGTACCATTTTTAATTTTTTTGCACTTCGCAACTCAGAGTGGTTTCTATGGAGGTTGGAGCGATTCAGGTTTTTGTGGTCCCTCCGCTTTAGGGTCTAGTAACTTGCCTATAGTTATACCTATGAAACATATTTTAGTATCAAAAGAGAGCACACAGAGAGACCTATCTTTTGAGCTATATATCAAGTCCATACCATGAAGTTTGCAGAATCTACTGAGCTCTAAAGTTGTAACCACAGGTTTAAAAAAATAAAATAAAAATGCACAGACGGTCCCCCTTAAAATAGTGTTTATAATTTATTTTAGTAAAGAATGCAGTACATTGTGTGTGACAGAATCTGAGAAAAGGGTCCACTGATCTTACACTAGGACTGAAAATTGCTGCTAGATTTATGGGGGGGGGGGGGGGGGGGGTACCTCAGAGGTTTCTTAGATCCTCGCTCTAGCTTCCTGAGAGTTTCAAGGAGCTTTCTTCCATCCAAACGAGCAGTTAGGAGGGGAGGGGGAAGCTTACTAAAAGAGGAGTTATGCAAAGCCTACTCCATTCACGGAATGAAATTATGATGCGCAGGAATTTCCCTTTGATTTCCATAGTAACATAAAATAAATAGAATCGCTGATGACCGAATACATGGCATCATTTTAACACGTGCACGGAGTTTCACTTAAAATGCTGGGCTGGGTTTTAACAGGGAGCGTTTCAGTCTCGCTTGAGGGTGTGGTCATGAAAAGTAACAAAAACATAATGACTCGAGATCAGGGCATAACTCACGTACCAGCTTATCTTGAACTTCAACCTCGTGCTAGAACATCTTATTTTGCACACAAAGTAGGCCCTCTCCTCTCACCTATATGACGCACAGACCTCACCTGTTCGGTGCGCGAAACAGGTAATAGTTTATTTTTGTCTCGGCCGGTTTGCTGGTTGTTTCCTTGTTCGCTGCAGCAAGGGAGCACTCGCATTCAGCTGCACTCGTTTCTTATCCAGTCTTTCTTTTGATCTCTGAGGCCCATGTAGCTCTTTTCTAATTGCATTCTTCTAAAGTTTCATGAACACTTAATTAATTAGCGATGTGGAGGGCATGCACATTACTATGTGTATACCTATTAGTCCATGTATTATAGGCCCACTAGTATACATGTACTACCTATTAGTCCATGTATTATAGGTCCACTAGTATACATATACTACCTATTAGTCCATGTATTATAGGTCCACTAGTATACATATACTACCTATTAGTCCATGTATTATAGGTCCACTAGTATACATATACTACCTATTAGTCCATGTATTATAGGTCCACTAGTATACATATACTACCTATTAGTCCATGTATTATAGGTCCACTAGTATACATGTACTACCTATTAGTCCATGTATTATAGGTCCACTAGTATACATATACTACCTATTAGTCCATGTATTATAGGTCCACTAGTATACATATACTACCTATTAGTCCATGTATTATAGGTCCACAAGTATACATATACTACCTATTAGTCCATGTATTGTGGGTCCACGGAAAATCTCAATTGACAATATTAGAGAACCAGCTGCTTCACTCGCTGGAATTTATGTCCACCTCCAACCTAATGACATATTTGGCATCTAGTTTCTATTTCCCTTCTGTAGAGTCCACCCTCCACTTGGTCCTGCGTCTAAGAGGAGGTGTGATTGAGCCAACTATGAGGGTGCTGGCCCAGAAGTATAACTGTGACAAGATGATCTGCCGCAAGTAAGTGAACAAACATTCCCGTAGTGCTTCATTGTACCATGTCTCTTCGTGAAGATGGTTAGGCATGGAATACGCATGTGTCATTGGTGGTTGGTGATCTAATCTTAGAGCTTGCTCTTGACCTAGCCATTGTCCTGTCCTAAGACCTATCCTTGTCCGTAGAGCTAGAGCCCTGTCTTTAGACCTAACCCTTACCTAGCCCTTGCCCTGCCCTTAGGCATAGTTCTGTCCTTAGAACTACCTTTCTTTAGACATGGTCCTGTCCTTGGACCTGGCCCTGTCCTTGGACCTGGCCCTGGCCCTGTCCTTGGACCTGGCCCTGTCCTTGGACCTGGCCCTGTCCTTGGACCTGGCCCTGTCCTTGGACCTGGCCCTCTCCTTGGCCCTGTCCTTGGACCTGGCCCTGGACCTGGCCCTGGACCTGTCCTTGGACCTGTCCTTGGACCTGTCCTTGGACCTGTCCTTGGACCTGTCCCTGTCCTTGGACCTGTCCTTGGACCTGTCCCTGGACCTGTCCCTGTCCTTGGACCTGTCCTTGGACCTGTCCCTGGACCTGTCCCTGTCCTTGGACCTGTCCTTGGACCTGTCCCTGTCCTTGGACCTGTCCCTGTCCTTGGACCTGTCCCTGTCCTTGGACCTGTCCCTGTCCTTGGACCTGTCCCTGTCCTTGGACCTGTCCCTGTCCTTGGACTTGGACCTGTCCCTGTCCTTGGACCTGTCCCTGTCCTTGGACCTGTCCCTGTCCTTGGACCTGTCCCTGTCCTTGGACCTGTCCCTGTCCTTGGACCTGTCCCTGTCCTTGGACCTGTCCCTGTCCTTGGACCTGTCCCTGTCCTTGGACCTGTCCCTGTCCTTGGACCTGTCCCTGTCCTTGGACCTGTCCCTGTCCTTGGACCTGTCCCTGTCCTTGGACCTGTCCCTGTCCTTGGACCTGTCCCTGTCCTTGGACCTGTCCCTGTCCTTGGACCTGTCCCTGTCCTTGGACCTGTCCCTGTCCTTGGACCTGTCCCTGTCCTTGGACCTGTCCCTGTCCTTGGACCTGTCCCTGTCCTTGGACCTGTCCCTGTCCTTGGACCTGTCCCTGTCCTTGGACCTGTCCCTGTCCTTGGACCTGTCCCTGTCCTTGGACCTGTCCCTGTCCTTGGACCTGTCCCTGTCCTTGGACCTGTCCCTGTCCTTGGACCTGTCCCTGTCCTTGGACCTGTCCCTGTCCTTGGACCTGTCCCTGTCCTTGGACCTGTCCCTGTCCTTGGACCTGTCCCTGTCCTTGGACCTGTCCCTGTCCTTGGACCTGTCCCTGTCCTTGGACCTGTCCCTGTCCTTGGACCTGTCCCTGTCCTTGGACCTGTCCCTGTCCTTGGACCTGTCCCTGTCCTTGGACCTGTCCCTGTCCTTGGACCTGTCCCTGTCCTTGGACCTGTCCCTGTCCTTGGACCTGTCCCTGTCCTTGGACCTGTCCCTGGACCTTGGACCTGTCCCTGTCCTTGGACCTGTCCCTGTCCTTGGACCTGTCCCTGTCCTTGGACCTGTCCCTGTCCTTGGACCTGTCCCTGTCCTTGGACCTGTCCCTGTCCTTGGACCTGTCCCTGTCCTTGGACCTGTCCTTGGACCTGTCCCTGTCCTTGGACCTGTCCCTGTCCTTGGACCTGTCCCTGTCCTTGGACCTGTCCCTGTCCTTGGACCTGTCCCTGTCCTTGGACCTGTCCCTGTCCTTGGACCTGTCCCTGTCCTTGGACCTGTCCCTGGCCTTGGACCTGTCCCTGGCCTTGGACCTGTCCCTGGCCTTGGACCTGTCCCTGGCCTTGGACCTGTCCCTGGCCTTGGACCTGTCCCTGGCCTTGGACCTGTCCCTGGCCTTGGACCTGTCCCTGGCCTTGGACCTGTCCCTGGCCTTGGACCTGTCCCTGGCCTTGGACCTGTCCCTGGCCTTGGACCTGTCCCTGGCCTTGGACCTGTCCCTGGCCTTGGACCTGTCCCTAGCCTTGGACCTGTCCCTAGCCTTGGACCTGTCCCTAGCCTTGGACCTGTCCCTGTCCCTGTCCCTGTCCCTGTCCCTGTCCCTGTCCCTGTCCCTGTCCCTGTCCCTGTCCCTGTCCCTAGACCTGTCCCTGTCCCTGTCCCTAGACCTGTCCCTAGACCTGTCCCTAGACCTGTCCCTAGACCTGTCCCTAGACCTGTCCCTAGACCTGTCCCTAGACCTGTCCCTAGACCTGTCCCTAGACCTGTCCCTAGACCTGTCCCTAGACCTGTCCCTAGACCTGTCCCTAGACCTGTCCCTAGACCTGTCCCTAGACCTGTCCCTAGACATGACTTGAAAGACATGCTCTGTCTTGAGATAAGACTCAAAAGATGATTTTCAGTCGCATGCCTATTATATATAATGTATTGTATAATGTATGACTCAAAAGATGATTTTCAGTCGCATGCCTATTATATATAATGTATTGTATAATGTATGACTCAAAAGATGATTTTCAGTCGCATGCCTATATAATGTATTGTATAATGTATAGTTTTAGTATCAATACTCTGTTACTAACTAATGTTACTAACTAATGTATAGTTTTAGTATCAATACTCTGTTACTAACTAATGTATAGTTTTAGTATCAATACTCTGTTACTAACTAATGTTATAACTAATGTATAGTTTTAGTATCAATACTCTGTTACTAACTAATGTATAGTTTTAGTATCAATACTCTGTTACTAACTAATGTTACTGACTAATGTATAGTTTTAGTATCAATACTCTGTTACTAACTAATGTATAGTTTTAGTATCAATATACTCTGTTACTAACTAATGTTACTGACTAATGTATAGTTTTAGTATCAATACTCCGTCACTAACTATGGCAGAGAGAGGAACAGCCGGATAGGCCCTGGCTGCTAGCACTGACCTCTGACCCTGATAAGTGACAAAAATTAACATGGAGGTCTTAGGGAGATTGTGTACCTTGACCTTTTGCCAATCTCTCACCTGGCCTGCAGACATAGCTTTAATTAAAATGCTGCCCACTTGTGGATTAATAATGTGTAATGATTTGAAAAATCTGGTTTTCTTTGTTAGGTGCTATGCTAGGCTTCACCCACGAGCACACAACTGCCGCAAGAAGAAGTGTGGACATTCCAGCCAGCTTCGTCCCAAGAAGAAGCTGAAGTAACTCAACTTGGCATCATGTGATTGTCTCATCTGTCATATGCCTTTCTTGTATGTCATGTGACTTTCTTGCAAATCATGTGGCTTTCTATGTGTCGGGTGATATAACTAAGAAGGTATATGGGTTCACTAAAGCATCGTGATCAGACATGTTGCTTGACTGTTGTGAATATTTCCTTCGTCAAGCTCTTCTTAGTGCCAACGTCATTCCAGTAAAATAATAGATATTGCCAGGTGCTTCAAAATATTGTGACATTGTGACATTTCAGGAGTTGAAAATAGGCTGGTTAAAGAGTCACTGAGAACAAGTTAGTTGCCCCGGGCGCTATGGGGAGCTGGACTTGTACAGGTATGCGAGGTGGCTGTTCTGTTGGGGGACGATCTGTAAATTTGTTAAAGCAAGTAAGAGTGCAGGTTTGTGTGTGTGTGGGTTATAATAGCGGTTTCCTGGTACGTGCAGCAGGAGTTGACATGTTCTGTTTTATGAAACATCAACTTGATCTGCAGATGGGCTCCCTTTGGAAATAGTTGGATGACCCACATTTTACTAGCTAAATGCTTGATCCGTAATGAATGGTTTCAGGTTGTTCTTTTTTTCATAAGACAAAGAGGTCCACTTCAGTTGACTGTTCAGATGAGGAGACTGGATTTATCGTAGAGGCCGGTAAAAACAGCCAGGCCTTCTTCACGTGATGTGGTTATGTTATTAGGTTTGAAGTTTGTGTAGGTTGGTGAGACGACCATATATATATATATATATATATTGCTGTACATAACACGTGATGCAGTAACAAGAAATTGAACTTCCTCGTTCCCTAGGCTACGAAGTTCTGGTGGGTACAGAAGTTTTTAAAATAAGTGTTCAATTACAGTATGGTGTGTGTGGCTTATAGACATGGCTACCTACAAGCTCCTCACAATTGGAAACTTCTAAGCCATGCTGGCTAAACTGAAGGCAGATTCACTTGGGTCATATTTTTTCAAGTTGAAAAGGGTTGACCACTGACAAATCCATAACAGTACACGATGTGTTGATTCTGTCTATGCTATTTTACCACAGCATAAGTGGAAAGTTGGGCTAGGTTTGCTCAACTTCTCATTTCAAGCACAGAGGTCATCAGGTTGAAGACCTTGCACAAACTAAATACATGCATCAAATGCACTACATTTGTCCTAAAATAAACCAAGTACAAATTTAGTGAAAATACAAAATTGTAGTTAAACCCCCCCCCCAATGTGAGTATGCTATCAAGTAACGGGTCGATCATGTGCCGACATTTATGAACTCATTTTGCTGACTCGAGCTTCTCTTGCTACTGATATTGCACTTTACCATTGGAGCAAGAACTTGAATTCAGGCATGTAGGTTTTGAGGTATATACCTAACTTTTTCAAGCATGTAACTTGGGCATGGTCATATATACCATCAAAAGAGAGCATGCACTTATCTTTTGATCTCTTTACATCAAGTGAAATATGCAGCATCTATGCAACTTTTAGTCATAACATCGGGGGACCCTTCAAGTGACTCTTCACCCTGCCCACATGCATTACCTTGACAGTCCAGCTATCCTTTACCATATACGCACCTCTGGCAAGCTTATTGTATAATGTAGCAAATGTGCAACTACATGACATATTATGCAGTCACCTGCTCTTGAATGCATTACATGCTCAAGAGCCACAAGACAATAGAACTATTCCAGCACAATGATCTCTGGCTTGCAATATGGAAGTTGCTGGGTGGTATATACAGAAGTGGGTTGTTAGGTTGTGGTGAAGAAGGAGGTCGAGGAGGAGGGAGGGAGAGAAGGTGTGAAGCACGATGGCGAACACCTTTCAGCCTGCCATTATCCTCGCATCTCATTACCACATCCGTCCCAGAGCACAAGCTAATCTCTCCACTTGTCCAACTCACATCAGCTGAAAAACCGATCAGTTAGGCGACGAATCCTCCAGGATATGTTCGTACTCTGAAAGAAGGTCTGACTTCTTCAAAGTGATCCAGATTCTTCGAGCATAATCGAACCACTCCCGCTCCGTCAATTGCTGCTGCTGCTGTTGCTGCTGTGGAGAGGTTCGACAGATGGGAGGGCGTGGCATGGAGAAGATTTGGTTGCGGAATGTCTCGACGAGTAGAGTGTAGCTGGGATGGCCCGTGTACGAGAGCAGCATCTTCAGCACAGGGTTCAAATTAGAATCTGCAAGACATACATGCAGTACAGAGAGAATCGACTCTGAAGAAGGCAGTTTTAAGTATTGCCCTCCCTTCTCCTAGGACATTCCAGGATTCCATGTGCACTCAACCTGGTTGTGTCTACTCGGAATTAACCTGGGTTGTCCACTAGCAAAGGTGGACCGACTACCGTATTCACTCGAATAGAAGTCACCACTTCTATTTATTTCAGCCAACCACACACCTGCAGTATAACATGCCCAAAAGGAGAGAGAAAATAACAACAAATGCGTTTGCCTCTGATTTGCGGAGTCATCTGGATGCGTTTATAAACACCCCAGACATCAGACATCGAGCTAGCTGCAGTCAGTTTCAGGTCACTATTATTGTCAAGTTCATTCTAATCTCTTATTCATCCTCCTCCTCCATGGAGGCAAATGGATCTCCATCACTGTCACTCTCTTCTAACAGCTAGCGAGTGACTTCATCAATGGCTGCTACAGAATCAAGCTGCTGCTCTGTCATCCTGAGGCAGTGAATCTCAAGACATTCCACAAGTACATAAGGTTTCTTCATCAACTTGGCGGCAGTTGCATAGTGCTAGAGATTAACAACTGCGCACTGGTGTTGATATTACTACTACGCCTACTACAATTGAAGACGGCCTTATTGAGTGTGACTTCCATTCGAGTGAATATGTACGTATTCATGGCTCAAAATTGCATTTGCACAACGGAAGCTTCCTCCTCCTCTACATCCATACTTAATATGTTACATTTGTAGCAGCTGACCTGAGTTATCGGGCTTAGAGGCACTGTAGACAGAAAAACTATCTGTTGCATTCAGATTTGTTGGGAGCAGGTAAAAATTGACATCGGCAGGGTCAATGTTGCCGTTGCTTTTTGGTCCCTTGCGCACCGGAAACCCGATGCCAATCGGGATGATGCCGCTCTTATAGAGCGAGATCCCGCCATTGATGCTGAACTTTGCGCTTTGGAAGTTCTCGGCCAGTAAGAGGTGAGTCTCTCGGAGGGAGAAAGGCTGGAAGTGGTCGGGAGAGGCGTGGTTGAGGAGAAACGCTAGACAGATGAGGGAGGGAGGGAGAGGACAGGCTGAAGTACATTGTCAAGAAGCAGGTAGTGATTACTTACTAACCTATCTGAGAGAAATATTCCTTTGGACCTTGATCACTGCAGCAATATAATAATAATAGTAGGAGTAATAGAATACATAATAGAATACATGTAATAATTATAACGCAGGCACACTTATTAGAAGATGCTACCTTTGTATCTATATAGTTATTATTAAGTGATCGTAACCACATCAACATGCATGGTTACCACACCAACATGCATGGTAACCACACCAAATGCATGGTTGCCACACCAACATGCATGGTTGCCACACCAACATGCATGGTAATCACACCAACATGCATGGTAACCACACCAACATGCATGGTAACCACACCAACATGCATGGTAGCCACACCAACATGCATGGTTGCCACACCAACATGCATGGTAACCACACCAACATGCATGGTAATCACACCAACATGCATGGTTACAACACCAACATGCATGGTAATCACACCAACATGCATGGTGCCACACCAACATGCATGGTTGCCACACCAACATGCATGGTAACCACACCAACATGCATGGTAATCACACCAACATGCATGGTAACCACACCAACATGCATGGTAACCGCACCAACATGCATGGTTACAAAACCAACATGCATGGTAACCACACCAACATGCATGGTAATCAAACCAACATGCATGGTAGCCACACCAATATGCATGGTTGCCACACCAACATGCATGGTAACCACACCAACATGCATGGTTGCCACACCAACATGCATGGTAACCACACCAACATGCAAGGTAACCACACCAACATGCATGGTAATCACACCAACATGCATGGTAGCCACACCAACATGCATGGTAACCACACCAACATGCATGGTAACCACACCAACATGCATGGTAACCACACCAACATGCATGGTAGCCACACCAACATGCATGGTAACCAGACCAACATGCATGGTAACCACACCAACATGCATGGTTACCAGACCAACATGCATGGTAACCACACCAACATGCATGGTAACCACACCAACATGCATGGTTACCAGACCAACATGCATGGTTGCCAAACCAACGTGCATGGTAACCACACCAACATGCATGGTAATCACACAAACATGCAGATAACCACACCAACACTTACGGTAACTCCCCGGTATCCACGGAGAGTTTAAGACAGCTGGTCTTCATCTGCTCTGCTGTCCACAGAAACTGAAAGAGAATGTCAAGGGAGTCCAGAGAATCCACCACCACCAACACCACGTGGCACACAGAATAGAGGAAGATGGCCATCTGCAAAGACTGCACCATAGGAGAAGGAGCGAGAAAAAATTAGCTGTCAGTAATTAATCTCCAGAAACACAGGATCAACACCACACTGGGTTGAAGAATGTCGGCAATAGCTCTATGGGGACGCACACTGGACCAACACAACGCTGGTGGAGGAAGGTTGAAGTAGGTTGACAATAGCTGTATGGGGGCACGCACTGGACCAACACCACACTGGGTTGAAGTTGGTCGACAATAGCTCTATGGCAACACACACTGGACTAATATCACACTGGGTTGAGGCAGGTTGAAGTAGGTTGACAATAGCTCTATGGAGACACACTGGATCAACATCACACTAGGTTGAGGCAGGTTGAGGTAGGTTGACAATAGCTGACAATAGCTGGCCCAACACCACACTGGGTTGAAATAGGTTGGTTGTACAGAGATATCGAGCCAGCAAGTGTTGGTACTTGTGGCACCTCCATAGTTGACCTAGTGGCTCCCACACATTCCATCCACGCTTGGAAGAACTCAATGCAACCTAACCACAAGTAGTGTACTCGAGCGCATGCCGCTTCTTCTTTGAACTAATTTGCAAGTAGACACTACCTACCAATTCCTGCAGAAGTCATTTAAACAGTCATGTCTCACCTCCTTGCATTACATCATCATGACATCATCATTGTGAGGTTGCTCTAGCTACTGCCCTGGCCTAAGCATAGATAGCTATTGCCATGGCCTTATCTCTAGCTACTTTCCTGACGCTATCTCCAGCTACAGCCCTGGTTGTCCTGTCCTAGCCCTAGCCATTGCCCTGGCCCTATCTCGAGCTACTACCCTGACACTATCTCCAGCCACAGCCATGGCTAGCCCTAGTTATTGTCCTGCCCCTAGCCCAGCCCCTAGCCATTGTCCTGACCTCAACCCAAGCCATTGTCCTGCCCCCAACCCAAGCCATTGTCCTGCCCCCAACCCTAGCAATTGTCCTGACTCCAACCCTAGCCATTGTCCTGACTCCAACCCTAGCCATTGTCCTGTCCCTAACCCTAGCAAACATCCAGACCCTAACCCTAGCTGATTGCCTAATCCAGGACAAATCCTTAGGGAGGGACAGAGAGGAACAGGGTGGGGGATGGGGGGGAGGGAGATGGGCACACTCACCATGAGCTCCAGGTAGACACTAGGGGACATGTTGTGGGGCACAGAACTGGGGTTACTGCAGAGCTGGTCATAAAGGGTATCGCTGAGGATGGGCTGCGAGTCTAGCAAAATGACGCGCTCGGCCGTTACCACCATCTCCACCCCCGCAGTCTGGTAGCCGCCATTCTCATACACATCCTTGCTCTGTGGCCGGAACATGAATGGCCTGAGGCATGGTGGGGAAAGGGTTAATATATATATTAAAAAATAAAAAAGGATGGATGGATGGAGTGGGAGGGAGTATAATCGATGTTTCCTCACATGAAAGGAAAACTGAAATGCCTAGTGGACCACTTTCCTCTGCTCGATGTTATGCCATGTAATAACTAGTAATAACGTTGATGTTACGCCATGTAATAACTACAAACAAGTCAATGTTATGCCATGTTATGCCATGTAATAACTAGTAACAAGTCGATGTTACGCCATGTAATAACTAGAAACAAGTCGATGTCACGCCATGCCATGTAATAACTAGAAACAAGTCAATGTTACGCCTAGAAACAAGTCGGTGTTACGCCATGTAATAACTATTAACAAGTCGATGTTATGCCATGTAATAGCTAGTAACAATGTTGATGTTACGCCATGTAATAGCTAGTAACAATGTAGATGTTACGCCGTGTAATAACTATAAACAAGTCAATGTTACGCCATGTAATAACTAGTAACAAGTCGATGTTATGCCATGTAATAATTAGTAACAAATTAGATGTTATGCCATTAGTAACAATGATGTTACGCCATGTAATAACTAGAAACAATGTCGATGTTATGCCATGTAATAACTAGAAACAATGTCCATGTTATGCCATGTAATAACTAGTAAAAAATTAGATGGCATTGTTATGCCATGTAATATAACTAGTAACAATGATGTTACGCCATGTAATAACTAGAAACAATGTGTTATGCCATGTAATAATTAGTAACAATGACGTTACGCCATGTAATAACTAGTGACAATGATGTTACGCCATGTAATAACTAGAAACAATGTCGATGCTATGCCATGTAATAACTAGTATATATAGACATATGTACCTCTGCTAGTAATCTCTGCTAGTATAATATATAGACATATGTACCTCTGCTAGTATATATATATATGAAATGTGTGTCTATCTTTATGTATCTAGTTACTTGGGAGCTCCAGTTCTGGTGCCAGCGAGCAGAGACATGAGAGTGCTCTTGCCCACTCCTTGCTTGCCCAATACGCCCACCACCAAGTAGTCGCTCTGCTCCAACAAGAACTAGCATCCACACGCAAAATAAAACAACTCTTGTCACTCAGAGACATTGGAGGAGAAAGGGTTATTATAGGTATGCACTTAACTCTTTTAACGTGACACCTAGATGACTACACGCTCACTCGTGACGATGCTCCTACTAAACTAGTTGCTAATCACTGATTTTTCATGCTCCTACTAAACTAGTTGCTAATTACTGATTTTTCATGCTCCTACTAAATTAGTTACTAATCACTGATTTTTCATGCTCCTACTGCTAATCACTGATTTTTCATGCTTCTACTAAACTAGTTGCTAATCACTGATTTTTCATGCTCTACTAAACTAGTTGCTAATCACTCATTTTTCATGCTCCTAATAAACTAGTTGCTAATCACTTGCTCCTACTAAACTAGTTGCTAATCACTCATTTTTCATGCTCCTACTAAACTAGTTGCTAGTCACTCATTTTTCATATGGGGTCTCGCTCGGTGGGGACAAGACTGGACCAATAGCAACTGTTTAGTACTTATAGCCTTTGCGGAACTCAAGTGCTATGTTGAAAGAGCACTATACTGGTAAGTAGCATGGCTAGCCTAAGTTCTGGTGCACTTTGTTTGTTCTAGTACAGGCATCTAGCACCAGAGCTACATATATTATATATATATATATATATAAGTTCTTGTTCTAGTAGTACAGGCATCCAGCACTAGAGCTACATATATATATATATTATATATATATATATATGTTCTTGTTCTAGTACAGGCATCCAGCACCAGAGTTACATATATATATATAAGTTCTTGTTCTAGTACAGGCACCCCGCACCAGAGCTACATATATAGCTACATATATACTGTATTTCCTCTAGTAGGACCAGAACTGCCTCTCCAGTTGGAACCACACGTAGCTCAGCCTCGGTAGGCAAGTAGCAAACAAGACATGCTCAAATAATTGCTCATTAGGCCTATAAACTGAGAACTGAAGACATGGGGGGGGGGGGACAATTCTGGGCATCAGCAGGGATTGAATGAACTCTTGATTTGTGCTTTGTGAGCGGGTAATTGAGCCATGAGCACTCAAACGATTGCAGGTCCCCCAAGCAGGTATTTGAACTCGTTCACAACTGCAATAAATAGTAACTCCTTCCAATTGTAACTAGCCACTTTTTTGGTTGTTGATAGATTGGACAAAGTAAATAGTAACCGGGTTCCTATTAGAGAAGGTACTATAAGGAACTCTCAAGAGTAGACAACTCTTTAGTTTTACTCAACTAGACTAGATAAGGACATGCTAATTCAATAAGGCTTAGGTGTAGATATGAAGGCTAGAGCATCTAGCCAAACCCCAAGCTTACACTAGCTATTGAAAGTTATAACTAACATATTTACATATTTACTGGGAGCTCTTCTCAGACTTTCCTCTTAAGGCTGGTTCACAACACGACGCTGGCCGAACGTTGCATTGCGTGTTGTCAATTGACCCGAGCCGCCGCCTTGCAATGTTCTGATTGGTCCAATGCTGCATTTCAGATGCTGGATTAGGAAAAAAAGTTCTAATCAGCGTCTGAAATGCAGCGTCGGACCAATCAGTGTCTGTCTTTGTTGAGCGCGATTCAAGGGTCAAAGGTCAATTGACTACACGCAATGTAACGTTCGGCCAGCGTCGTGTTGTGAACCATCCTTTAGGCTCACTTGTAGATAGATAACTCAACATAGAACAGGCTACTTTGAAGGCCGATGAACAACATTTTGCAAACAAAAGTCGATTTTATTGAAAATGGCTTAATTTCCTAGATTACAGTTAATTAAGACATTCAAAGAGTTACTAATGACAAAGGCCTGCTATCATCATGGCTTCCCTGGCATCTACAGCTGGCAGTAATTTCCTAGATTCAGTTAAGGCATTCAAAGAGTTACTAATGACAAAGGCCTGCTATCATCATGGCTTCCCTGGCATCTACAGCTGGCAGTAGCTAACAGCGAGGTGGAAAAATAAAAGGCAAGAATGTTTGCCAACACGACAGGTCGGTGCACATCTCTCTACTTTGATTGTAGCTGAGCTTGTGGGTGTGTTAGAGAGAACTCTCTGATAAGAGAATACAAGGAATCTTCCTTCAAGTAAGGTCAGCTATCCGAACTTCAGTTTTCTGGACAGGTCATTCAGCAAAACACTACAAGAAGTCCCGCCATTGACAATGCTGACTGTTATTCACTTTGCAGGGAAAGCTCCTTTGTGTATGTGCATAACAAATATATGCCACCTGCTCAATGTGGCAACACTGCAAGCAGTTTCCTTCGATTCTTCTCGCTCCGTGACAAATCAGAGAGCGAGAGCATGGTCACACCTGCTCAAATAGAAAAAGGGTTGTCCTTAATAGCAACACAGAGCTAAAGGATCTGTGATGTTGTGAAAAAGGTGTGATTTCATTAGAACATGGTATCTAAATACCCTCCAGTGTGTTTGGGTGGGTAAAGGTTGATTCACAATATGTAAAACGCTCAAGCGATGCGACACGATGAGTCATCTTAAAAAATATTGGGAACACAAAATCGCGCTGCATCGGACCACTTGAATAGAATCGAGTTCTATTCGAGCAGCGTTGCAACCTGCGATTGCATCATTCTGGTGTGCGTTTATTTGAGTTTTTCGTCATTCTGGTGTGTTTTATTTTGATTTCCAGTAAAAGCTGTTCCAGTAAAAGCTGGTGATTTCAAATCTGAACGGACGACAAAAGGCTTATCGAAGCAGTTAGAACTTGCCCTAGTATATGGAATGCACGAATGAGATGAGCGCTGGCTTCTATTAGTTAATGGGCGGGGTTCCAGTTGGGTGAAAGTTCAAGTTTGCTCAAGCGGTGACTCCGTTATTATGAACAGCTAGAAGTGATGCAATGCAATGCGACGGCTTAGCAGAATATTGTGTACCAGCCTTATTAACTGAATTCCAGCTTGGATTCTTCGCGGCAAATAGAACTTTGCACGGTGTGTGTAATACATTCCACAAAACAATATTGAAATTTTGAGTTCATCAACGCGCAGTCATTATGACAATTGCAGCTATGAATTAAAACCACACCTTCAACACACACACACAAATCTTTCCCATCCAGTCTTTCAATTAGCCACGAGCCAATTGACCAATCAGATTAATTCGTCCTGAACAGTGCCCCAATGCCAATGCCATCACTGACTACAACATAAGATGGATACTTGAGCTTGTTGAACTAATGACCTTTGTACATCAAGTGACACGTTTCCTGCCTACATGATTCCAGGGGGAAACATCCTTGGGTGAAGAATGAATCACCTATTCTCTAAACTATGACACCACTCCCATAATTAACTTTAATCAATTTACAGGTTTTCATAACCTTTCTGTTAATAGCTATGACCTTCAGCAGCAAGTTCAAATTACAGGAAAGCAAATGCAATGCGCCATTGAGGTAAGCAAATAAATGCCGCACTAAGCCACGCTTTTTTTTTGAAAAAATGAGCTCAGTAGCAAAAGCTATTTAGATCATACATGATAACATGATAGGTAGAAAAATGATTGTTGAAATTAGGCAAGGAATTGTTTAATAAATCGTGTTTGAAGGAAGAGAGTGAGGACGAGGATCTAATGGAGGTTGGGAGTGAGTTCCAAAGAGCTGTGGTGGAGGGAACAAAGGAAGACTGCATGGATGCAGTGCAGGAGAATGGGATGCCTTCAACAACCCTTAGAGCAAAGAAATCCACCAGAAGCCCCTCCATTCTCAAGGGAGAAGGGATTCAGAGTGGTTCCTGGAAGGCACATGCCTGTGGAGCCTTCCTCAGCAGAAGAGCTCCCAGAAATATGACCGAAGAAAATGTTGAAGGCGGCAGTTGCAACCGTCAGCCAAGAAAATTGTCTACTATCTCGACAGAAAATATGAATATTATATGTCAAGTCCACTTGGCATGTGTGTGTAATATGAATATTATATGTCAAGTCCACTTGGCATGTGTGTGTGTGGGGGGGGGGGGATATAGTCACTTTTGTGAATAATGGCCAAGTGTGCACCTGTGGTGTGGTCAGTGATATGAATGCTTCGCTGAGCCAGCCGGATGCTCAATATCTGCCTATCAAATTAGCTCACTAGTTTCTCTGGAGCGTGTCTTAACTGATTAACCGTGCCATTAAAAATTGTATTATAACGTGTCGGGCGGAGTTATTTTCAAGTGATCACCTCAATCAGTATGAGAGAGAAAACCCCCGCCTGAAGCTTGGGCTAGAGTTTGAAAAACTTCAACATCATCTGCCCTAAAGCAAAGCGGTATCTTGGCTACCAGATTTAGGAAGCAATCTAGTCGGCCACACTTTCTCTATCTCAAAGGCTATCTTCGATGTTAAAGGCAATGTTTAGCTAACGATTGACTTTTATGACGCTCCTTCTTCTATAGAAACATGCGGAGATTGAGTGTAGAAGCTTTACCTGAGCTTAAGGAAGCTCCTAGATGGTGGATGACGCCAAGCTCTAGCAATGAAGGTAGGAAAAAGCCATCTATAACTTTGTGCGCAAATAATTTTCATAGCTAGCTTGTTGGATAGAGCTATAGAGCTTATGCAAGCTAATAATGGATTATTATAAGCAGTGTCCTATTTTCTAGAAGAGCACTACTGCCTAATAAAACAAACTAGTTCTTGACTGGTCCGCACTAAAATTGCAATTTTTGCCAATTGGTGTCAACCGTTGTTTAAACCTTGCACATGCATGACGCCAGCGTCAATTGGTTAATTACCAGACGTTGAAGTAGGTAGGCATTTCCACTGCACACTTGCCAACAATGAAATGCTTCACTGTCTCAAAGCTGAACTACTCACTCACCTCCATTCCCTTGTCTTCCCAGTGCAAGTTTCTGTCAATGAGTTTGAGGGCATGCGTCATCTCGTTGGTCTGAGAGTGAAAGACCGAATGCTCCGCTGCTATATTCCTCAAGTGACCTCCTCCGCCATCTCCTCCCCGCCCCCCTCCCCTCATCCCCGGCTGCAGTGGGGTGTAGCTGCTAGGACTCGACGTCACGCCATCTTGTTTGCGATGATTACGACCCCTCTCATCATGCGACTTCAAGACTTGGGAGATGGGTAGAGTAGAGGTGTGGTGATGGTGATGTCCAGATGGAGATGGTAAGGGGTCACCACGAGGGGAAAATAGGCTACCGCTGGAGCTCGCTGGAGCGACGACAGAGGAGTGTGACATGGAGGGGGAAGTGGGAAGGTGGGACCCCGAGGACTCCCGCTGCATGATAGACACGCCCCCAGGCCCAGGAGGGAGTAGGGTGGGTGGGTCTGCCACGCGCTTGTCCTGGCGGGCAAGGATGATGGGTGTCTTCGTCATCAAGGAAGAACTGTCTCTTCCTCCTTCTCTGTTCCCATATTCTGCCTACAAGGGAAGAAAATACAAGCAATGGAAACAGTGCAAAGTTCTGTTCCAGAGCAACCTCGGGATGTCAGGGTGACTGACAATCACCATGGATATTGGACTACTCCAGGGTGACTGAGGATCACCATGGATATTGCAATATTTGGACTACTCCAGGGTGATCGTCACCATAGATATTGGACTACTCCAGGGCGACTGAGGATCACCATGGATATTGCAATATTTGGACTACTCCAGGGCGACTGATGATCACCATGGATATTGCAATATTTGGACTACTCCAGGGTGACTGAGGATCACCATGGATATTGCAATATTTGGACTACTCCAGGGTGATTGAGGATCACCATGGATATTGCAATATTTGGACTACTCCAGGGTGATTGAGGATCACCATGGATATTGCAATATTTGGACTACTCCAGGGCGACTGACAGTCACCATGGATATTGTAATATTTGGACTACTCCAGGGTGACTGACGATCACCATGGATATTGCAATATTTGGACTACTCCAGGGTGATTGGCAATGACCACACTAACTGGAAGAGCCAGCACAATCTCCTGTGTCCCTGCACGCTCCTAGCTGAGAGAGCCAGCAGTCTCCCGTGTCCCTGCACGCTCCTAGCTGAGAGAGCCAGCAGTCTCCCGTGTCCCTGCACGCTCCTAGCTGGAAGAGCTAGCACAGTCTCCCGTGTCCCTCCACGCTCCTAGCTGAGAGAGCCAGCAGTCTCCCGTGTCCCTCCACGCTCCTAGCTGAGAGAGCCAGCAGTCTCCCGTGTCCCTGCACGCTCCTAGCCGGCAGTCCCCCATGTCCCTGCACGCTCCTAGCTGGAAGAGCTAGCACAGTCTCCCGTGTCCCTGCACGCTCCTAGCTGGAAGAGCCAGCACAGTCTCCCTGTCCCTGCACGCTCCTAGCCGGCAGTCCCCCATGTCCCTGCATGCTCCTAGCTGAAAGAGCCAGCACAGTCTCCCGTGTCCCTGCATGCTCCTAGCTGGAAGAGCCAGCAGTCTCCCGTGTCCCTGCATGCTCCTAGCTGGAAGAACCGGCATAATCTTGCCTGTTCCTGCACAAAACAGCTAAACGGAATGTGAGAAACAGTTTGAAGAGGCACAGACCAGCAGAAACAAAGGCAACAGCACGTCTAGATTTGCAAGGGGTGGGAAAAATAGAGAGCTCCAGTACAGCGACCTGGTAAGAGAGGAAAGCTCTGAGAAGAGAAGATGTGTACACAGGGAACATGCAAAACATGTGCGTAGCCACACACAGTGATGCCAGGAGAGAGCATGTGCATAGCCATATACAGTGATGCCAGGAGAGAGCATGTGCATAGCCACACACACCAGGAGAGAGCATGTGCATAGCCATATACAGTGATGCCAGGAGAGAGCATGTGCATAGCCACATACAGTGATGCCAGGAGAGAGCATGTGCATAGCCACATACAGCGATGCCAGGAGAGAGCATGTGCATAGCCATATACAGTGATGCCACGAGAGAGCATGTGCATAGCTATACAGTGATGCCAGGAGAGAGCATGTGCGTAGCCATATACAGTGATACCAGGAGAGAGCATGTGCATAGCATATATACAGTGATGCCAGGAGAGAGCATGTGCATAGCCACATACAGTGATGCCAGGAGAGAGCATGTGCATAGCCATATACAGTGATGCCAGGAGAGAGCATGTGCATAGCCATATACCAGGGGTGTATTTAGGGGGGGGCGGGGGGGGGGGCATTCGCCCCCCCTTGTATCATTCTCGCCCCCCCCTTGAAATTAGAGATTTTTTTTTTTAATAATGTCAAGAAAGGTGTAATACAAGAAAGGTGTAATAAGCTTATGATATCAGGTTCAAATGATAGGAATGTCAAACTGAGGTTCTTCTTGGTTTTCTCTGCCATACGTCCACAATCTCTTCAAGGTCGCTCTCAGAGAGTACTTCTGGTGCCTCTATAGCAATCCTCATAAGGTGAGAAAGGCTGCAGTCACTTAGAGAATTACGCAAACGAGTCTTGATCATCTTCATCTGTGAGAAGCTTCTCTCCACAGAAGCAGTAGAAACTGGAATCGATAAGCAGATGGAGGCAATCTTGTGCAAATTGGGAAACATGGCCTTGAGCATGTCGTTTGAAACAAGTTCTTTCAGCTGTGATGCAGTAGTATCCCGTGGTTGCTTGACTAACAGCTGGCGGAATGTTTTCCACTCTGTAAGTATTTCAGTGGAAATCATGGCTGTCTTCACTGTTTCTTCTCCATCCAATGTTTCTGCATCTCTATCTTCTCCGTAGTGAGCAATCAGTTTCTCAACAGACGTGTCTCCATAAGTGGGAAAAGATACTGAATCTGGTTTTGGAACTTTCCGTGGATCGAATATAGACAATGCTGATACAACAGCGTTGGATGAAGAAAATCGGCTTGTTATGTTGGCCTTTAAATCAGCAACAAAAGGCTTACCAACAACATTCTGGAACGAAAGTATTTTATCAGCGTCAATAGACACCTTTGTAGATGACTTCAAGTCTTCAACGTTTTCAAGAAGCTCCAACACCCAGTTCGCTCCAGGCAAAACTGCATCATCCAAGGATTTAACAGTAGCATCAACAAGGAATGATATCAACGAGAGGTCAAGCTGCTCTGCCTGAAGTGCTTTGCTGAGCTTGGCTACTTGTGGTAGAGTGAAATCAAGCAAATATATAGCTGCAATCGTAGACAATTTGCAGAGGGCACCATGGATTCCAAGAGCTTCTGGCTCGTGGGACGTCTCGTAGATGTTCCCAATGGTGATTACAATTGCAGAATAACTTGCTTTGACAGCTTTGACACACCTTTCATGTGCCAGCCAGCGTGTGTCAGATGGCTTGATCACTTTCATTTCTGGAAGTTCAAGAACGTGCTGTACCTCCTTCAGACACTCTGCTCGCTTGGGGGAATTGCGAAAATGCTTCCAAAGAGTAGTCAATGTTCTGTAAACATGAGCAATTCCAGGAGTTTTATTGGCAGCTTGCACACAAGCCAACTGCAGTAAGTGACAGTGGCAGTGTATAAACAGAGCGTGAGGAGTATGTTTCTTGATACGTGCCTGAACCCCGGTCTTTCGCCCAGAAAAAGTTGCAGCTCCATCAAATCCCAATCCAACTATTCTTCCGACTTGTAGACCTTTCTTCTTTAAACAATCGATGAGATTAGAATAGATGGTCTCTGCATCAGCCTTCTTCAATGGAATAAGCTCCAGAAAGCACTCTACTGGTACACCATCTTCCTCCCAGCGGCAAAACACAGACAATTCTTCTACGTTGGTGACATCTGTGCACTCATCTGCCATGAGGCTGTACATAGGTGCCTTTTGAAGTCGCTTCAGAATCGACTCCTCCACCCATGTCCCCAATGATTCGATGAATTCAACCACAGCCACTCTTGATGTGTACACAGCATTTCTTGGTGCAGTTTCTAAGAATTGCTTCAAATGTTGGCTGCCACATCGAACCACCACGTCAACCAGCTTCTCAAATTTTGTCGAATGTGCAACTTGTTCTTTCGTAAGAAAATGAGTGAGTAGGATCAGGCACTTCACTGCAGCTCTGTTCTGAGCTCTTTTGCGAGCTAAAACATTCTGGAGTTGCTGTACAACTGTTCCACCTTTGGCTGCTCCTTTAGCTGCAAAAAGAGCTCGAGTTGCATGGATATGGAAGTCACTTCTCGCATGAGCTTTCATTTTTTCAACAGCTTTCTTCCAATTTCTGCAAGGTTGTGTGACCCACACTCCTCCAGTACGCTGCAGACCAGATTGCTTGCAAACCTTGCAAAAGGCACCATCGCTATCCTCGTCATAATAGAGCCAACTGAAATCTTTCTCCCAGCTCTTAAGAGTATTTTCTCTTCGTGGATACAAAAGAGCGGTGTTTGTTTTGCTTGCTTTTCTTTGAAGGTGGAGGACTAAGGCTAGGACTAGATGCCTCGACATGCTCAGAGCTATCTGTTCTGCTATCTTCGCTATCGCTGCTATTAGCATGAGAAGAGGCTTGAGAAGTACTTGCAAAGTATGAGCGAATATCCATATTAATATGAAGAGAAATCAGCTAGTAAGGTTTCTTTTATAGAGACTTTAAGACCATGACATAATGGACTGAGTTAAAAATACTGAGAGAGAGTGGGAAAGAAGGAGGGAACTGAAGAAGTGACAAACCTACAAAGGAGAACACGTGGTGGTGTGTGATGACTTTAAGACCATGACATAATGGACTGAGTTAAAAATACTGAGAGAGAGTGGGAAAGAAGGAGGGAACTGAAGAAGTGACAAACCTACAAAGGAGAACACGTGGTGGTGTGTGATGACTTTAAGACCATGACATAATGGACTGAGTTAAAAATACTGAGAGAGAGTGGGAAAGAAGGAGGGAACTGAAGAAGTGACAAACCTACAAAGGAGAACACGTGGTGGCGTGTGATGACATCATGTCTAAGATTAGACTTGAAGACCATGACATAATGGACTGAGTTAAAAATACTGAGAGAGGGAGTGGGAAAGAAGGAGAAACAAAAGAAGTGACAAACCTACAAAGGAGAGCACGTGGTGGTGTGTGATGTCATCGTGTCATGACACATGCTCTCCTTTTTCCAAGCAGCTACAATATCATGAGAAATATATACGTCTAGCCATAGTTCGGTATAGCATAATGCCATTGGTAGTCAGTCAAAATAGCTATCCTCAGACATTGTATAAGCAAAAAAAAATATGGGGGGATCTTCCCCCCAGACCCCCCTTTTACGACTTATGAACATGTTAAGAAAATATTAACAAAAATTAGGGCACCAAGTGACCAACCATTTCCACCCCCCCCCCCCCCCCCCCCCCCCCCCTAGAGAACTAGAGAAAAATTGTGTATGAAACCTGTTGTCCATGATTTTGTAAGAAAATGCATGGAATGCAACATAATTCGATTTCACAAAAGCCCACCTCCATTATACGAGTGACAAGTGACTATATCTAATCTATATATGCTGATTGCCGTAGCATGCAACTTCAGCAAATATTTAAGATGGAATGTTGTACTAAAGATTTTAGAAAAAGTGCATGCCATCATAAGTAGCAGCTATATATACAGTTAGTACTGCAAAAATACCTGTGGGTAAAACACTTTCGTACTCCACGCGGAAGCCCAGGGTGCACGTCCCCTTTCCGCACCATCCAGGCTCTCCGCCCCCCCCCTTATTTTTCCATATCTCAAGTTCGCCCCCCCTTGGCAAAATTTCTGTATACAACCCTGTACAGCGATGCCAGGAGAGAGCATGTGCATAGCCATATACAGTGATGCCAGGAGAGAGCATGTGCATAGCCATATACAGTGATGCCAGGAGAGAGCATGTGCATAGCCACACACACCAGGAGAGAGCATGTGCATAGCCATATACAGTGATGCCAGGAGAGAGCATGTGCATAGCCACACACAGTCATGCCAGGAGAGAGCATGTGCATAGCCACATACAGTGATGCCAGGAGAGAGATGTGCATAGCCACATACAGTGATGCCAGCAGTGAGCATATGCACAGCAATACACATTGCTGAGATCCTAGTCTTTTAATTGACTACTCTTGTTACAGCTTGTAACTGCTTTTGGTTGGAACGTGTTTCCACAAGTGATTTGTGTTAGAACTTCCCCACAAAGAATGTTGGTATGGGGAAATATGAGGACCAAGGGAGAGAGATATTGGACAGTAAACCACAGTAGTTCCCATGTGAGGAGTTACACCCTCTCTCTCACACACACACACACACAGTTTCATGAAGACCTAAGGATTACTGAACGCAGAGGCATCCCAGTGCTTTAATTAGAACCATTAAGTGGTTTCCTGTGTACAAACTGTCACATTTATCAAGACCACAAAATTGGACATACCCTTCCTCTGCCAGTCCGCATACGCTGCTCACGCCCATCCCTCTCTTTTAGCCGACGATCCCGATCCCCTCGTACAATGTTCCTTCCTCCACCCACAGATCTCTGCCCCACCCCACCACCACGACCATCACTGACCGGAGTACCCCCGGAACTTGGTCGGTAAGCATTGGAGATGTGCTTGCGACTATCCATCTTCTTCAACTGCAACAACAAATGTAATATACACACTAGAAACTGCACACAAACCAGTGAGGACCACGTCAATTACATATATAATAATTCATGTCATTAAAATTCTTGCGGGTTTTTTTTTAACATATATTTTTTTTAGAGTGCCCTTTCTCTTTCTCTTTTCACAAAGGCATGTGAGTTACCACTAGCACTCTATAAGAGTTGCATTGGCACTCCAAGAGTTACTACTAGCACTCTATAAGAGTTGCACTGGCACTCCAGGAATTCCCACTGGTTCTCACCGGCTCTCGTCAAGCCTCAACTCACCAGTCACAGAGGGAGAAGAGGATTGGCAGGTCAGACCAATTAACGGCCACACATCGACCTGACCTCCAGATCCCAGGTCCTATAACCTGCACAGCTAACCAGGTCCTATAATGCCGACTGCTAAACCAGGTCTTAGAACAAGGACTTGGCACTCCCCATAACCAGACAACAAACTGAACAATATTTATGTTGGGTGGATATGGGTTGAAAACGTAATCCAAAGACCCCAGTTTTACTATAACCATTCCATTACGCCCATAATTCAAAAGCACACTACAACATGCACTCACCCCTCGGTATTCCAGGGTAACAACACAAGGAACAAATCAAGTCCCCTCACCCGTAACTTACCCGTTCTTATGTAAGCGTTTCTACTTCAAGGAGAATATATGAACACATGCTTAGCAGTGCAGAGAGAAAGTTATCCTAGTTAGAAGGAGCGAGGAAGTTCACGATTGGTTTACACCCGGCCGACCACACCTGTATAATTTGCTGCGCATGCGTTTTAGACGAGAAGAAACTGACAGAGGGTCTAATTTTGGAATTGAGGTTTAGAGAAATGGCGAAGGAAACGCTAGATAACGCACTCTACCCCATAGCTGTGCTTATCGACGAACTTAGAAACGATGACGTGAACGTAAGTTAAGAAACAATTCATGTGTATACCTCAGTTCGCTAAAGCTTGGCTACTACCCTTTTAACTTTAATAGTAATAGTTCACTAGTAGCTACTACTGAAGTAGCTTTTAGTCTATGACCTCCTACAGTACGTATTTTATAGTAGCTACAGCTGGTAAACCTAATCTGCCAGCCAATTCGAACAAATGATCTCAAGCTGTTTCTTTCTCACCTTCAGCTTCGTCTAAACTCTATCAAGAAGTTGTCCACTATAGCACTGGCTTTGGGGGATGAACGAACTCGCTCAGAATTGTTACCTTTCTTGACAGGTGAGTTACTTTGACCTAGTTACCTGTCTCTCCATTTTCCTGGCTTCTAATCCCCTTCCCCATGGTGTGTGTATAAACAGAGCGAGGATATAGGGAGAGATTAAAAGATATGGTAAATTGACCCAAGTTTTTAAGGTCTTAGAGAATGTAAGCATGTAATGTTGAATGTCAATAGCCATAGTGATGAGCTTAAATGAATGTTTTCATGCTTGATATGTGAAACTAATATCTAAGCTGCTATTGCAGAGAAAAAGAAAGTTAGTGGCAGCAAAGTTGGTGGACTAGCAAGAAGCTATGTTCTGTTGTAATCCAAATGAGTGATGCAATTTGAATTCCATTACTAGGATACACAAATCCACCACAAATCCATGTCTGCTTTTCATGAAGTTCTTGATTCTTCCTCAGGACTTTTTTTTGATGTAAATCATAAGCATGGCAGTCTTTTGCAGGTCACCAAATTCTCTCAAGCAATAGCGAGCTAGTTGCGACAACTGCGATCTGTTGGCCTGCCTGAGTTATGTTGCAGAGATCTCGAAAACCTGGCCAATATCCCCCAAATTGTATTTTCCCCCATTTTACTTACCTGGGGATAGAGCTGGAGGTAAAGGTCTGGTGTGTGAGACAACTAATTTCCCTTACTTCTCTTACCCTACCAAACTTTACCGACCGTACTTTCGCCACCTTCTCCTTCTCTTCATCCTTCTCTTCATCCTCCTTTCTCTCTGTCCCTAGTTTCCTCCTCCACTTCCTTCACCTCACTCCCATTGTCTCAGTTCATCAATCAATCAATTCACAATTCATTCCTCTTCCTTCTGGAACATGGCAGGGGGCGGGAGGGGGCTGCACACCTCCCCCCCCCCCCCCCTACAAATTTCACAAGCACTTATATTTTACATAGAATTCAAAAAGAAACATTCTTTCCTCTCTCCTTTCCACTTCCATCTCTCTGTCTCCCCTTACTCCCTCTTCCTCTCTCATATTCTCTCTTTCCTTCTTCTCTCTGTTCTACCCATCTTCCCCTCACTCCCAACCTTCCTCTTCCCTCTCCTACCCATATCCCCTTCCCTGCCCTCCCCTCTCTCTCTCTCCACTAGACACACTGGACGACGATGATGAGGTACTGTGGGCACTGGCAGAACAGCTCGGAGACAAAGATTTTGTTGTATTTGTTGGAGGACCAGAGCACTCGCACACTTTACTGGTAAGGGACTCTTAACAAGTTACAGTATATTCCATCCGGATTTCCTGTCTTTCTCTATAACATTTGTAGCTAATAAATAAGGCTGTATTTCTACCCACGAAATGGCTACCTAGCCATTGCTCTATGCCTTGCGTGACGAATAACTAAGACCCACAGCCTGAATTGTAACCTATATATTGCCCACCACCTAGTTCCCCTTTATCTTGCTGCCACCCCTATTGCTTCAATTTTTTAGTGTTTGTAAGCATCTTTTCCTTCCCCCTCTTTTTCTCATCTCTTTGCTTCCACCTTCTATACTCACTCTTGCTCCCAGCCTCCCCTGGAGAGCCTGGCTACAGTGGAAGAAACAGTGGTGAGAGACAAAGCCGTGGAATCGCTACGCTCAGTGGCAGAGCACCACTCCACAGGACTCCTAGAGGAAAATTTCGTTCCCATGATTAAACGCCTGGCATGTGGTGAGTGTTGGGAGGGTGAAAGAGAAGGCCCATTATTTAACCACACCCACTTGAATGACTCTTTGCCAAATACATAAATTTCAGAAACCGAATAATCGGTGGGCGAGGCAAGCTCTCACTGGGGGGGGGGGGGGGGGGGGGGGGTTGACTTTGTATTACTGTGTATGTCATATGTGTGTATGTGTGTTTTCACCTGTATTGAAGAGGAATGAGTCACCTGTTTGAATAGAATGGGCTTTATGTAAACAAGGAAATTGTTGTCTTGGTAAAGAGAAAGTGTCAAGACAATGAGCTTCGAGAAAAGAGAACGTGCTGCTCAGAATGGGCTGCGTGTTGTTGGCTTTCGAACGGGTCACTTGTTTGAATAGAATGGGCTTTATGTAAAACAAAGAAATTGTTGTCTTGGTAAAGAGAAAGTGTCACGACAATGAGCTTTGAGAAAAGAGAACTTGCTGCTCAGGAGTGAGAATGGGCTGCGTAGTTGTTGGCTTTCAGGGCAAGGATGCCGGGGTTACGTTGGCATCTAATGAAAGGTGGAAGGGGCAGGTACATCTTATTTCTGGTCCTTCCACATTTTTTACAGATGTAAAAGTGGCTGGACCAAGAGAATAATTTCTGTAAAAACGTTTCTTTCCCTCCCCTTACAAGTCACAACAAGTCCCAAATGAAACCTTGTTCACCATGAGCTACTGAAATCCTCAACATGGAGGTTGGTACACCATTTGTTATGCGGGTGTAGAAACTATTTCAAGCCTTGCAAGCTAAAACAAACACTGTTCCTTGCGTGTACTGGCACTTATGGCTGATGCTCTCTCGAACAGCAACAGAGAGAACTGGACATAGCTGGTACGTACATGTAAGGAAAGGTAACGACAGGAGAGACTACAAGTACACGTAAACAGCATCGGGAGTTCATGCTTTCTCTTTAACAACAAGATTCCTGAAGTGCTTGTCAGCTTCTGCATGGCCCTCCCTTCAGTACACTGACACCAGCAAGCACTGTGGATGATGACCTCACTCTCGGTGATGTTATCTTCCTCTCCTGGCCATACTTCACAAGCATATTTCTGTTTCAGAACCTGTCAGCCCATTATGCTGCAGGTCAGGGCATGGGATTTGCATCCTTGGACCAATTGGGAATCTGATTTTACAATAATCCTGTGTTTCTTCCCCATATCACTATTTTAACATAGCCATGACGACATCAATAATGTTAAGATTGGTGCCGTTTAGGGCTATGGTTAGGGTTAGGTCCATGGCAGTGGCTAGGGTTAGTTCCATGGCAGTGGCTAGAGTTAGGTCTGTAGCAGTGGCTGGGGTTAGATCCATGGCAGTAGCTAGGGTTAGGTCCATGGCAGTACCTAGGGTTAGGTCCATGGAAGTGGAGGGTTAGGTCCATGGCAGTGGCTAGGGTTAGGTCCATGGCAGTGGCTAGGGTTAGGTCCATGGCAGTGGCTAGGGTGGGGTCCATGGCAGTGGCTAAGGTGAGGTCCATGGCAGTGGCTAGGGTGAGGTCTATGGCTAGAGCA
This sequence comes from Cladorhizidae sp. MBARI D1340-BT2, assembly GCA_028752905.1. Taxonomy (NCBI): domain Eukaryota; kingdom Metazoa; phylum Porifera; class Demospongiae; order Poecilosclerida; family Cladorhizidae; species Cladorhizidae sp. MBARI D1340-BT2. The sequence goes on from JAQNBH010000006.1 coordinate 5,750,959, forward strand.
ATGCAATGCTATGATTTCATATACAAATAAGGACATGAAACACACTGCTGGGCCATGTGCTTCAGCCTACCACACACACAATGCCTTGCTTCATTTCTAGTAAGTACATGTACTTTGTTCTAAAGGTAAAGGGTCATTGGAGGGAGAACCATCCTCGTTTCATTTGTCTTCTTCTTTTAAAATTTGTTTATTTTGTTGTTGTAATTAATTTGTACAGGGTATAAGTTGGAAGTTTGAGGCGCAAGCTTTGGCCCAATCTGGTATGTCAGCTTTAGGCTAGCTATGAATAAATAGACATGGATCTTGGTCCATCTGTAGAGGGAAGAGTCATCGGCCTGGGCCTAACCCTAGCCACTGCCATGGCCTAACCCTAGCCACTGTCATGGACCTGACCCTAGACACTGCCATGGACCTAGCCACTGCCATGGCCTAACCCTAGCCACCCCCCACGTGGAATAAAGCCTGGTTCACAATGACACATGGCCATCGTATCATCTTATCGTATTGTCCTATCGTATCGTCCTATCCTATCGTATCGTCCTATTGTCCTATCGTATTGTCCTATCGTATCGTTCTATCCTATCGTATCATCGTATTGTCCTATCGTATCGTCCTATCGTGTTATCCTATCGTATCGTATTGTGTCGTCCTATCGAGTCATCCGATTGTATCATCATATCATATTGTGCACTGTTCACAATATAATGTTATAACAATACAGAAGCAAGCTAATATACACACCTGCACCCCAGCTAGAAACTACTAGATAGCCGAGTTACACTGCTAATAACTAGCTAGCACCACAAGCTAGTAACACAACTTAACTTGTAGCTACGCAAGTGCTATCGTCAGATCTGGTTGCAAAGTAACTATAGATCAGCTAGAAAGCGATATGTATGTAACACTTTCAACCTGGCCTGCCACCTGTTTCCAGGATTGCCTTGTATGTCTTAGCAGATCCCTGCCACAAGCTGCAGGAGGTCTTCATGGCTCCAATGAGCTTGTTCTCATCCACAAGCGCCATAATGTTGACTTATCTCAACAGCTAGCACAGTTCATCCATCACATGCTAAATTTTAGCATTCTGATTGGTCAGATGCTCGACACTGGATTAGGACCAGATCCTCTTCCTATTCAGGGCTATATACAGAAATTTTTCCAAGGGGAATGGGGGGGGGGGGGAATTTTAAAGGGGGGGGGGGTGAGAGTCACACAACCCCACCCCTTGAAATTTTGAGATTAACAAAACGTGAATAATATCCTAGAAATTCTTCTTCGGTGGGACCTATGTTTCTGGGGGGGGGGGGGGGGGGGGGGTTTCCGTCTCACTCTCATACAAGGAGTCTATTCTTTGGTACTAGAAGACTCCAAATGTTCCAACGCACGTCTGCGACTACCCTGTTTCTTGACTGCTGTTTAATTAAAGGTGTGGGTGGAAGTACTTGTCCATGGTGTGATGAAGAAGACTTTGATAGGAGGTCGAGGCAGTAGCGATGGTCAGGGTAGAATGGGAATTAGTGTTATGCAAACAGGCAGCAGTAGGCAGGAGTGGGTAGCTGAGGCTTATTATAGTATTCAATCAAGCTAGCTCACGAGCAGAATGAATAACACACACTCAGTTCTGTTATTCGGTTTGTGGAGTTCTTGCTCCTGAGAAACTGTGATCAAGTCCCAAGGAGGTTGTAGCTGACCCTCTGCCAAAACATCTGCTGTTTGCTTGGTGGATTTCTCCTGTGCAACTGTTAGCAAGTCCTTGAAGGAGGCTGTAGCTTGAGTGCAGAACAGTATCAGCAAGATAGGGTTCTGATGTGGGCAGTGTACACAACAACTAGACAAGTAGCAGCCTTGGAGGCCACACAGTCCTTCACCGCTCATCTCTGAAAGAAGGACCCCCAAAAATTATTATTATTATATGGAAACAATACTGCACCATGCAGACCACAACCAATTAGACGACCCTTTACCGTGTGAAATCATGTACACCAATATCGTACTGTTTTAGTATAACGATTGGCATATATGGTTTAAAATGGTAAAGGGTTTAAAATGGTAAAGGGTCATGTAACCGATTGTGGTCAAGCTTGGGTACAGAGTACAGTCTTGTTTCCTCTTAATTTTTTAACAGGTCAATCCAAATATTGGGAATTAAAAAAAAATGTTTGTGTCTTATTGAACTCTTTTTTGATTGGTCAGTTGCATGGTCATCATAGCGTGCACTCTACTACTATGCATGTGTGTGTATGTGGGAGAGAGAAAATGAGCCGTGTGTAAGCTTACTGCCTTGTTTGTAGATCACCTTTTAATGGTTGCTGTGGTGACCTACAGCTGCTCTCAGCGATCTAGGATGAGGCTGAGTACGCATAGCAATTGCCCAGTACATAAGAACAGCACAGGAGGCCGACGAGAAACATAGTGGTGACAGAGTTAACAACTAGAGGAGCTGGGGACACGGGCAATAACAGCTACGTAGAGAGCTAGCTCTAACTTGATAACTTGACTGAAGGTGATATTATGAATGATGGTGTGCATTATTTAGGATCAAAGTATGTACTAGTTTTCGTGGTGCAAGCCCATGAACTCTGAGTACATACTTTAAGATGTACACATTCACACACACACACACACAACAGGTGAGTGGTTTACGTCCAGGACTTCAGCGTGTGGGTTATTTGCAGTGGCCTATCCTAAGGCCACTGAGTCTACCAAGCAGGAACTACGAACACTCTACAAGACTCTGTGTGGAGATGATACGCCCATGGTTAGAAGGGCAGCCGCATCTAAATTAGGGGTGAGTCCCTGTGTGGAGGTGTCCCAATGATGGGTGTGAAGGTATGTATGTGCGATGTGTAGTATGTATGTGACCTAATAGTGTGTGTGTGGAGGGGGTGTATGTGTAAAAAATAGTGCGCGTGTCCTAATAGTGTGTATGTGTGTTTCTATAATGCATCACTATGGTTACTGCATTATACATGACTCGTAGGAGTTTGCCAAGTCAATGGAGCCAGACAACATCAAGGTCGACCTCATCCAGCTCTTCCACAACTTGGCCAATGATGAGCAGGTCAGTTCAAAGTTCAAGAATTAATACATATGCTGCCATGTGGAGGCCGGCCAAGTGTAATGTTGGGTCATGCTGATGTAGACCACACCCATTCAGAAAACTCCGTTCCATTTTATATACACTGCACATTAGTTTGTTTGTTTTTGTATTTCGCATTATGTTTTGGTGTGCACGGTTACCCCGGCAATGCAGGCAGGCACATTTATCATGTTATTCATTGGTATACGTACAATATACCGCTTAGCGCTTAGCACTTGTTTTGTTTTTAAGAGATAAAGTATCGAGGATTGACTCATTTCGGGGAATAATTTTCGAGGTTATCACAAGCAATTTTCATGTCCAGGATCAAAGTCTGCGAAAACCTCGAAATTTAGCTCCTTCAAGGAACTGCCCTGTCAGTTGTGACTGCCCTTCCAGTGGTGACTGTCCTGTCAGTGGTGACTGCCCTGCCAGTGGTGACTGCCCTGCCAGTGATGACTGCCCTGTCAGTGGTGACTGCCCTGCCGGTGGTGACTGCCCTGCCAGTGATGAATGTACTGTTAGTGGTGACTGCCCTGCCAGTGATGACTGTCCTGTCAGTGGTGACTGCCCTGCCAGTGGTGACTGCCCTGCCAGTGATGACTGCCCTGTCAGTGGTGACTGCCCTGCCGGTGGTGACTGCCCTGCCGGTGGTGACTGCCCTGCCGGTGGTGACTGTCCTGCCGGTGGTGACTGCCCTGCCAGTGATGAATGTACTGTTAGTGGTGACTGCCCTGCCAGTGATGACTGTCCTGTCAGTGGTGACTGCCCTGCCAGTGATGACTGTCCTGTCAGTGGTGACTGCCCTGTCAGTGGTGACTGCCCTGCCAGTGGTGACTGCCCTGCCAGTGGTGACTGCCCTGTCAGTGGTGACTGTCCTGTCAGTGGTGACTGCCCTGCCAGTGGTGACTGCCCTGCCAGTGGTGACTGCCCTGCCAGTGGTGACTGCCCTGTCAGTGGTGACTGTCCTGTCAGTGGTGACTGCCCTGCCAGTGGTGACTGCCCTTCCAGTGGTGACTGCCCTGCCAGTGGTGACTGCCCTGCCGGTGGTGACTGCCCTGCCGGTGGTGACTGCCCTTCCGGTGGTGACTGCCCTGCCAGTGGTGACTGCCCTGTTAGTGGTGACTGCCCTGCCAGTGGTGACTGCCCTGCCGGTGGTGTGGGTGACTGCCCTGCCAGTGGTGAGACTGCTCCTCCAACTGAAATTGTGTTGCCTTGTCTCAATTGGTTTTGAAAAGTATTTTACGCCTTCCCAATTCTAACGCACATTATTCTTATATTTACTCTGTATCTGCGTCAAAATACTTCTGCATCAATTAGAGTGCTAATGCAATAAGCTGCAGTTTGGTTGAGTCAGCTCCATTGACGTCTGCAAACAGAAGCTACTCTGGTTCGGTCCATTGCAAAACTTTCAAGAATCAGTCAGTGCCCATCATAGATTGCAGTGTGTACATCTAGCAGAGGAGCACAAACTGGGAATGAGGGACATGCCCCCCCACACTCCCAAACTCTTTTTATGGCTAGCTACTTACCAGTCAAAGACGACACTGCCTGCTGTAAATCTTGCCCATTTCAGCATCTGCGATAATATAGAGGACCAGGAACAGTCTCGCTAACAGACTCTTCTCGTTAGGTGAGGTCTAGCGAAGCTGGCGCAGTTTCTTGGTAGTTCATGCCGTGTTGCATTATTTGTGCGCTATCATCACAAACGTGAAGAACGCATATGTAGGAGGAATATTTCTAAAAGAAGTGGCCGACTGGCAGACAATGCCAGGTGCCATCCTGACCAAGTCTGCAGGTGAAGTTCCCCCCTAATCTGACGTTCCATTTGGCCGTGCGTAGTGGACATACACAGGAAGACACACAGGAAGACACACATTACTACTTTATGTATAAATATAGACATATTTGTACAGGATCATGAGATTTCCCCTTTTGACTTCTATTGCTGCCTGTAGCTCGCCACTAAAAATGCTTGAAGTCAATGTGGAACTTGGCAGCCGTTGCAATAGTGAGAAGCATTTAGGCTGTAGGTGCTGAAAGAAGACACATTACTACTCAGTTTGCCACTGATTAATAACTCACATGCTTGAAGTCATGAGGTTGTTTTACTACCTAAGTGCCTGGAGACTACAGCTGTAGTGGTATGAAATAGTGGTAAGCTTACTTCCTGTTTGATGATGGGGGGGGGGGGGGGGGGCAGGCTTTTTTTGTGGCTTTTTGACGATAAAACTCTAAAAGCTAAATGGTGTTCCGGCCATTAGTAGCTTCAAACAGACTCCCGTCATGCATTGAATCCTTCGCTGAGATAGTAACCGGGAGGACCGAAAACCGCGGGAAGTGTGTATGGAAAGGCAGAACCTTGAAACCCATCGTCAAGGATCTTTAACTCTGCTTTCACTCGCATAACTGATGTTCAGTGGGTCCATTCATAAAAGCTTAACCACCAGAAGACTTCATAAAAGCTTAACCACCAGAAGACTCCAAACACTCCAGTACACGCCAACAACTGCTACATTTCTCTAGTGCATAAAAAGGTGTGGGAATTGGTGAGGAACAAGTGACCTGCGCTCAGTTTTGTGTTTGGGTGGTGGAGTTCTTGCTTCTGGGAAAGATGTTGCCAAGTCCATAAGAGGCTAGCAGTTCATATACCAAAACATCTGCTGTTTGGGTGGTGGAGTTCTCAAATCCTTGAAGGAGGCTTTAGCTGATCCTCTCCCAAAACATCTGCTGTTTGAGTGGTGGAGTTCTCTGTGACAAGTCCTTGAAGGAGGCTGTAGTTGATCCTCTACCAAAACATCTGCAGTTTGGCTGGTGGAGTTCTCCTGTGCAGCTGTGACAAGTCCTTGAAGGAGGCTGTAGTTGATCCTCTACCAAAACATCTGCTGTTTGGGTGGTGGAGTTCTCCTGTGCAGCTGTGACCAAGTCCTTGAAGGAGGCTGTAGCTGCTCTCAAAACATCTGCTGTTTGGGTGGTGGAGTTCTCAAGTCCTTGAAAGCAGCTGTAGCTGATGGGTACAGCCAACAATAGCAAATGTGTGCTGATGAATAAGGCTCTGAGTTGGACCTTGTAGAACTCTGTGCAGCAGTCCTCAACCCCTCAACTATAAACTACTTGAAACAAATTAAAAAAATGTTATTGTTTTTATGTTGTTGTTGCACAAAGACTTGACCAGTTAAAGCAATACCACAACTAGTCAAGTGACCCTTTACCATTTAGCATCGTGTATACTTGATCATGCTTGGCTAAATCCTAGGATATTGATCATGCTTGGCTCAGTCCTAGGATATTGATCGCGCTTGGCTCAATCCTAGGATATTGGTCGTGCTTGACTCAATCCTAGGATATTGATGATGCTTGGCTCAATCCTAAGATATTGATCGCGCTTGGCTAAATCCTAGGATATTGATCATGCTTGACTCAATCCTGGGATATTGATCGTACTTGCCCTAGGATATTGATCATGCTTGACTCAATCCTAGTCGTGCTTGGCTCAATCCTAGGATATTGATCGTGCTTGACTCAATCCTAGGATATTGGTCGTGGTTGGCTCAATCCTAGGATATTGGTCGTGCTTGGCTCAATCCTAGGATATTGATCGTGCTTGACTCAATCCTAGGATATTGGTCGTGGTTGGCTCAATCCTAGGATATTGGTCGTGCTTGGCTCAATCCTAGGATATTGGTCGTGCTTGGCTCAATCCTAGGATATTGGTCGTGCTTGGCTCAATCCTAGGATATTGGTCGTGCTTGGCTCAATCCTGGATCATTCCTTTTATAATGGTGAATGGTAGAGGATCATCAACATCTTGTGGTCTACATAGTTACAGGCTTGTTTCATTTCATTTTTGACAGGTCAAACCAGTGTACATGTATTTCTTTGTTTTTGGAAGGAAATTCCCTCTGCGAACCTTCCATTAGGCTCCAGCAGGGAATTCCTCGAAAGGATCTCGCTATCTAGTAGTTTGTTTGTTTTTATAATCTTCCTACGCTAACAGTCTTATTAGCTCCACTAGAATGCTGGAGAGCACTTGCTCTCCTACACTAACAGTCTTATCAGCATGTTGGGAGTGCTCTCCCACACTAACAGTCTTATCAGCCCCACTAGAATGCTGGAGAGCACTTGCTCTCCTACACTAACAGTCTTATCAGCATGTTGGGAGTGCTCTCCCACACTAACAGTCTTATCAGCCCCACTAGAATGTTGGGAGTGCTCTCCCACGCTAACAGTCTTATCAGCCCCACTAGAATGCTGGAGAGCACTTGCTCTCCTACACTAACAGTCTTATCAGCATGTTGGGAGTGCTCTCCCACACTAACAGTCTTATCAGCCCCACTAGAATGTTGGGAGTGCTCTCCCACGCTAACAGTCTTATCAGCCCCACTAGAATGCTGGAGAGCACTTGCTCTCCTACACATCAGCTCCACTAGAATGTTGGGAGTGCTCTCCCACGCTAACAGTCTTATTAGCCCAACTAGAATGTTGGGAGTGCTCTCCCACGCTAACAGTCTTATTAGCTCCACTAGAATGTTGGGAGTGCTCTCCCACGCTAACAGTCTTATTAGCCCCACTAGAATGTTGGGAGTGCTCTCCCACGCTAACAGTCTTATTAGCCCCACTAGAATGTTGGGAGTGCTCTCCCACGCTAACAGTCTTATTAGCCCAACTAGAATGTTGGAGAGTGCTCTCCCACGCTAACAGTCTTATCAGCCCCACTAGAATGTTGGGAGTGCTCTCCCACGCTAACAGTCTTATCAGCCCCACTAGAATGTTGGGAGTGCTCTCCCACGCTAACAGTCTTATCAGCCCCACTAGAATGTTGGGAGTGCTCTCCCACGCTAACAGTCTTATTAGCCCCACTAGAATGTTGGTAGTGCTCTCCCATGCTAACAGTATTATTAGCCCCACTAGAATGTTGGGAGTGCTCTCCCACGCTAACAGTCTTATCAGCCCCACTAGAATGTTGGAGTGCTCTCCCACGCTAACAGTCTTATTAGCTCCACTAGAATGTTGGGAGTGCTCTCCTACACTAACAGTCTTATTAGCTCCACAGAATGTTGGGAGTGCTCTCCCACGCTAACAGTCTTATTAGCCCCACTAGAATGTTGGGAGTGCTCTCCTACACTAACAGTCTTATCAGCATGTTGGGAGTGCTCTCCCACACTACAGTCTTATCAGCTCCACTAGAATGTTGGGAGTGCTCTCCCACGCTAACAGTCTTATTAGCTCCACAGAATGTTGGAGAGTGCTCTCCTACACTAACAGTCTTATTAGCTCCACTAGAATGTTGGGAGTGCTCTCCCACGCTAACAGTCTTATCAGCCCCACTAGAATGTTGGAGAGTACTCTCCTACACTAACATTAGCCCCAAGAGTGCTCTCTCATGCTAACAGTCTTATCAGCCCCACTAGAATGTTGGAGGTACTGCTGCAATCCTTATGTTGGTTGCCCATTTACATATCTAGGCTAAAACTCTCTTTGGCAGCTTCTTCCCTCCTAAATGGTTTCAGCCAATATTAGTCCCAAGCATGCCTTGAATGCTTCATAGCAGTCCAAAAAAAAAACTGTTAAAAGCCGGAAATGTATCTTCAGCAGCTATCTAGCTTTCTACTCCCCCACACTACTCCCCCACACTACATTCATTATAATTTTGCTACCCAAATTGTTGTGGAATGCAGTTTCTTGATTATTCAGTCAAACACCAGGGAGAATTGGTAAAGATCATCAATACAATATACACAGCAGACTTTTCACTGTTTTAGAGATATTCCCTAGCAAAAAAATATCACAACAGTCTAGCTAGCTCACGTGGTATACTAATAGAAGATGCAATTATCAACAACTGCATTTGTCTACAGCAACAAAATGAGTAGTCAGTGGCTCCCAGAGAATCTTGCTCTTCTAAGTCAAAGCAAGTAATAATGACCATGGAGTCTAAGGACTGTGTGGTGTAGGTTCTGTTTGCTCTTATTTGCTAATATCTATGCATGGGTATGGTCAGCAATAGCAACAAGATCAGATAAGTTAGAACTAGTATTTATAAGTGCAGTTGGACTGTACAACAGCACTGTAGCTCTTCTCTGCTCAACTATAATATATATATATATATATATAAGGGGGGTAGCTCATCACTGCTCAATTTATATATATATATATATATGGTGGGGGGAGTAGCTCTTCACTGCTCAACTATAATATATAAGGGGGTAGCTCTTCACTGCTCAATTATTATATATATATATATATGGCGGGGGGAGTAGCTCTTCACTGCTCAATTACTATATATATATATGTAGGTATATATATATGTAGGGGAAGAAAACTTGTTAAAAAAGTTTTTATTTGTGGTTGACATGTCAAAAAAGGACGGGATGATAATTACGTTTACCATTTAAACTCACACCAATATATAATTAGATAATGTTTTCAACTGGTAAAGGGTCGTCTAACTTGTTTGGCCTGCTGGGTAGGATCTTGTTTCCCATTCTTTTTTGACAGAATAAAAACACTTTTGCTGACAGTCGTCTTAATTAATGCACTACTGTTGAGACTAATAAAAATATGCTAGGAGGTCGGGTAACCGAATACGTTGGAACCAGAGTGTGTTCGGGTAACTGCCCATGCTCCTAACAAAACCGTGGACAACCAACTTTCCGACATTGTATTTGGCCGCTACTCTGGATAAACTCCTCCACTTCTTTACGATTACAGGTCTTGCATTTCCTCAATATTAAAGACAACCTTTTCCCCCTCCCTCTCTCTCTTGAGTGGGTGTAGCCCCGTGCTCTCAGCTTGGACAAGGAGTGAGAGGGATCGAAGGAAACTGCTGGCAGAGGTTTCACCTTGGGCGAATGGGAACGGTATATGTTTGTTTTGCAAATTGCCACGTACGTGTCTAGCCTTGCGCAGTGGGCATGGCTTCCTATAGCATTCGTTTGACCGACATTTTGGGATAACTGAAGCTTGTTAACTGCCTTCCTACTTCACGTGCTAATATAATAAGCAACTAATGGCAACCCCTTATAGGGCATGGAGTTTGCCGGCTCCAAGTTTTGTGTGCGGCATAAGCCGCGACGCTTTTTAGACGGTTCTTCTTGGCACTGAATTTTTCCTTGAAATGCACTTCCAGCCCAGCCTCCAACCCAACTGCTGCTCAAGCTTCTGATGAGTGCTAGCAACACAATAGTGACTTAATCAGCATCGTTCATACTCGTTGCTATAGCAATTGTGTCATGCTTCTATCTGCCAGTCTGGGGACCAGCTGCCATACTCTCCAGTAGCGTGCATCTACACAGGCCTCTCTGTAGCAGCTAGCAACAAAGGGTTAATTTAAACAACCCTTTCTATCCAACTTGTTTCTTATATATTTATGAGTATTATATATATATATATATATATATACTTAGAAGGTAGTTTGCTGATGAAGGCTACAAATAGTGCTCAATGCTGTGTTAAGGCGGAGCTATTAAATATAGAAAAGTACTGGGATGGCTAGTCCTACTGCATTCGCATGAAACTGCAGTAGGACTAGCCATCCCAGTACTTTTCTATATATATATTTAAGAATTATTAGAACCCAACTACAATAATCTTGGTGTAGGAATCGGCTACATTGAGTGAGGCAGACAAAAGCTACCTCAAGCCAGGTCTATAATGTGCAGCAAACCTACGGCAATAACCCCATCCAGGGGGTGGTTCCTCCTTTCTCAAGTATGAAGGATTCGGTGTCTTTTCTGGGAGGCATGGGTGCCTGTGCAGCCTTTCCTAGCAGAGGAGCGTCCAGGAATAGCATAGGCCTGCAGTTGGGATTCCATCCAGAGGGTGGTTCCTCTTTTCTCAAGTATGAAGGATTCAGTGTCTTTTCTGGGAGGCATGGGTGCCTGTGCAGCCTTTCCTAGCAGAGGTGCGTCCAGGAATAGCATAGGCCTGGAAGAGACAGTCCAAGATGGCAGTTGGGATTCCATCCAGAGGGTGGTTCCTCCTTTCTCAAGTATGAAGGATTCGGTGTCTTTTCTGGGAGGCATGGGTGCTTGTGCAGCCTTTCCTAGCAGAGGAGCGTCCAGGAATAGCATAGGCCTGGAAGAGACAGTCCAAGATGGCAGTTGGGATTGCCCACCATTAAAAAATTATAATTCTAATTTATGTCCCTGGACCCCCTCACTATTTTACACGATTCAGTTGTCTACTGGGCATGTGCAGGTAATAATAATATGCGTTTTATTATTTTTATCCAGCATTTAGTTCATTTTTGTTGTGAATGCTCTCCCACTTGTGCACTTGCAGTGCTTCATACCGACAAGAGCGGGGGATCAGAATCCCCTCACCCTGTCTACCCTGCCCAATAAGTTGAATACTAGCTGAGATACCCACACTCTGTTGCAGGAGTGCTATATATATATATATATATACTAGCTGAGATACCCACACTCTGTTGCAGGAGTGCTATATATATATATATACTAGCCACACTCTGTTGCAGGAGTGCTATATATATACTAGCTGATACCCACACTCTGTTGCAGGAGTGCTATATACCGTATTCACTCGAATATAAGTCACACACTGAATAGAAGTCACTCTGAAAGACGCACTCCAAATGTAGCACACCAAGTTAATTACACCACCGCTCTTGCACACGCGCTGTCGTTTATCATTAGCTAAGATAAGAAATCATTCCGTGCTTGTGGCATCACTGTGAAGGTGGACGGGTCTGAAGATGGAGAAATTCACTGCCTCAAACGATAAAGTAGCAGCTTTAACTATCCCAGCCATTACACAAGCTGTTGGAAGGAAGTGACAGCGGTGGAGAATATCCATTTGCTTCCCTGGACGAAGATGATGAAGAACAGATCGAACATAACGAACTCATTGTAGATAACGATAGTGATTAGGAACTCTTGTCAGCCAACTACTACATGTACCTAGCTCAATGTTTAAAATGAAACAATCACAACCACAAATTCAATGACTCAGCCAAAAAAAATTGCGTCAGCACAATAGCACAAGACTGGCTTGGCACTGCGCAAGCGCACTGCTGAAGTTTGCAACTTGATTTGGCTAAAATAAATACAAGTCAAGACTTATATTCGAGTGAATACGGTATACATGTATATATATATAACAGGGTTTCATACAGGATTTTTGGTTGGGGGGGGGGAGAAAAGTATCCAGCTTAGCATCGCCCACTTTTAGCACGCTATACTATGTAGTTGGAAAGTGTTAGCCACTGATTATCTGTGGGTATGGCCTACCATTCCTCATCCAGTCTCTCCCAGACACTGACAATCAGCAGGAGCCTCAGAAGAAGAAGAACAAATTCAGTGCTAGTGAAAAGAGGAAGGTCTCAGGGAAAAACTTTCATTTAAAAAAGAATGGGAGAAGAAATACCCTACAAGGATCCTAGTGGAGGCATGTTCTGTGCTACATGCCAGAATTGGGGGAAGCCCCCTGTTGGTCAAGGGGTGCTTGGGGCATAGTTGACTGGACCATGCTAGTGAAGTACTGAAGAAGCATGCAGACTCCCAATGGCACAGAGATGCTGCAGCTGTTGGTGCCATGGCACAACAAGTAGAGAGTGGGAAGTCTGTACTTGAGCTCGACAGTGTTCAGCTGTTGCACAAGAGAATGCTGAGCGTAAGAGAAATCGGTGTGTGTTACTCAATCTGTTTAGAGCAGTCTACTTTCTGGTCAAGAATAGAATTCCTCATATGAGTATTTATCCACATTTGATCCAGCTCCTAGTTGCCAATGGGGATAAATTACTTGAGCAACATACATCAATGAAGACCCCCAGTACACCTCCAAGTTCAGCACTACGTCACTGATTGAAGCCATTGACACATGGCTTGACAGAAAGCTGATAGAAAGCCTGAAATCCAGCTCGTTCTTCTCAATTCTAGCAGATGAGAGTCAAAACATTTCCACACAGGAGGAGCTATCGATTTGTTTCCGGTGGCTTGTGGATGGTCACCCAGAGGAACACTTTTTGATGATTCTTCATCTCAAATCCTGTATGAAACTCTGTATACCCTATATACAGACATATGTAGCTATCCATTGTAGCCGCTGATATTTTTATTTTCGGTCGAAGTCATCCCACTGAATTTGCCGGTCTTGGTAAGAAGGGGGAAAGATTTAGAAAGGGTGTAATTCCACCCAGGATCGCACCCAGGATCGAACTAGCGACGTTGAGTAACCGACGTTGAGTACCGACCTTGAGTACAGACCTTGAGTACCGACCTTGAGTACCGACCTTGAGTACCGACCTTGAGTACCGACCTTGAGTACCGACCTTGAGTACCAAAGGGAACGGACTAACCCTGGAGTTTCCCCTTCATGCTTCAGCATCAGTAGATGATTCCAGCGCTTGCTTTCTTGTAAAATTACTTTCGTTGTCTCTCCTCAAAATCACAGTGCACCAACCTGGAGCTCTTCTTTCCTTGTGGTTGCTAGAATCCACTAAGAGCCGTGCCACAACACACAGCAAACACCATAGTCCCCTCACATGCCAGGCACTGATGGAGTAGCCAGTGCCACACACACACACACACACACACACACACATAGCAAACACCACAGTCCCCTCACATGCCAGGCGCTGATGGAGTAGCCAGTGCCACACACACACACACACACACACACAGCAAACACCACAGTCCCCTCACATGCCAGGCGCTGATGGAGTAGCCAGTGCCACACACACACACACACAGCAAACACCACAGTCCCCTCACATGCCAGGCGCTGATGGAGTAGCCAGTGCCACACACACACACACACACACACACACAGCAAACACCACAGTCCCCTCACATGCCAGGCGCTGATGGAGTAGCCAGTGCCACACACACACACACACAGCAAACACCACAGTCCCCTCACATGCCAGGCGCTGATTGAGTAGCCAGTGCCACACACACACACACACACACACAGCAAACACCACAGTCCCCTCACATGCCAGGCGCTGATCGAGTAGTGTGCTGAGCATTGTGGGCTAGATTACTGCCAAAGATGTTCATTTTGACAATTTCCAGCCCAAAACAAAATTGCAACAGAATCATTCTCAGAGAAAGTAAAAATGAATATTTAAAAACTTTCTCTATTCCTTTGCACTTGCAAAGTGCTTCAAAGAATCCCCCCCCCCAATATAAAATGGTTTAATTAGTTAAGAGCTGTTGAGTTATTGTGGGTTGATAACTATATTCATGACTCTACTGTGGGTAATGAAATGTGCATGTGCTCCCCCCTGAAGTGGTATTGTGCGGGGACATCACCTAGCCATGTCCATCTCTGCAGGACTCGGTGCGGCTTCTTGCAGTAGAGGCGTGTTCGGCCATTGCCAACCTGCTGGACAAAGTGGATGTGGAGGCGCTGATCATGCCCACCCTGAACTGTGCTGCCAAGGACAAGTCCTGGAGAGTCCGCTATATGGTCGCCGACAAGTTCTGCGAGGTGAGCCAAGTGGGTCCTACAGGATAAGCGGACAGACACAACTGTGTGTCAAGTTTATGAGTTGTGGGGCTGTAAAAACTGAACTCTCTGCCATTATGCGTAGCAGGATTCTGAATGTTTATTTATTTGTTTCTCTCTAGTCTCCCACAAAAACAACATTTCATGTTTGTGTGAGAGTGCGTGGGCGTGAGAGTGAGGTGAGTGGGCGAGCAGGCTCTTGCGTTTGTGAGAGGGCAAGTGAAGGGCACACAGTCCAGCACTGCCTCAACCTTTCCCGAGGCATCTTGGTGTGACTTTGCCCCTGTGTCATGGAGACCAGGAACAGTACCCATGGCGGGCAGGATTTAGGACTTGCTAATTCTAGGGTCTGGGCTAGGGGTATTCTGGGAGCATACCTAGGAGAGTTCTAGTGTCTGGGCTAGGGGTATTCTGGGAGCATAGCTAGGAGTATTCTAGGGTCTGGGCTAGGGGTATTCTGGGAGCATGACTAGGAGTATTCTAGGGTCTGGGCTAGGGGTATTCTGGGAGCATGCCTAGGAGTATTCTAGGGTCTGGGCTAGGGGTATTCTGGGAGCATGCCTAGGAGTATTCTAGGGTCTGGGCTAGGGGTATTCTGGGAGCATGCCTAGGAGTATTCTAGGGCCTGTGCTAGGGGTATTCTGGGAGCATGCCTAGGAGTATTCTAGGGTCTGTGCTAGGGGTATTCTGGGAGCATGCCTAGGAGTATTCTAGGGTCTGGGCTAGGGGTATTCTGGGAGCATGCCTAGGAGTATTCTAGGGTCTGTGCTAGGGGTATTCTGGGAGCATGCTAGGAGTATTCTAGTGTCTGTGCTAGGGGTATTCTGGGAGCATACCTAGGAGTATTCTAGTGTCTGGGCTAGGGGTATTCTGGGAGCATGCCTAGGAGTATTCTAGGGTCTGGGCTAGGGGTATTCTGGGAGCATGCCTAGGAGTATTCTAGGGTCTGGGCTAGGGGTATTCTGGGAGCATGCCTAGGAGTATTCTAGGGTCTGGGCTAGGGATATTCTGGGAGCATGCCTAGGAGTATTCTAGGGTCTGGGCTAGGGGTATTCTGGGAGCATGCCTAGGAGTATTCTAGGGTCTGTGCTAGGGGTATTCTGGGAGCATGCCTAGGAGTATTCTAGGGTCTGGGGCTAGGGGTATTCTGGGAGAATCTAGGGTCTGGGCTAGGGGTATTCTGGGAGCATACCTAGGAGTATTCTAGGGTCTGGGCTAGGGGTATTCTTGGAGCATGCCTAGGAGTATTCTAGGGTCTGGGCTAGGGGTATTCTGGGAGCATGCTAGGAGTATTCTAGTGTCTGGGCTAGGGGTATTCTGGGAGCATGCTAGGAGTATTCTAGTGTCTGGGCTAGGGGTATTCTGGGAGCATACCTGGACTAGGTCTTTTTTCCCCTTTCTTTCTTTCTTTCTTCAAAGGCTAGGAGTAGTCTAAGGCTGGCTAGTCATATTGTGCATGGTTCATAGTGTAATGCTATAACTAGCAATCTTAACTTCCACCTCAACTCCACCGTCAATGGACAGCAGTGACTACAGATTCAGCTGGTGTCCACATGGCCATTGTGGATGAGAAGTTATTACATGTAGCATTGATACTTCAACACACGTTACTATTAAGCGGGTACACCACTAATAACTGCTAGCCACCCAAATGCTATCGTCATATCTGGTTGCAAAGCCACTAGCTGGCTAGAAGACTACCAGCTATATATGTACCACCTTCAAGGCGTTGTCCTTCACCCTGTATGCTTGTGCAGATGCCTGCCACAAGCAGGAGCAGGGGGAGCCAATATTCACATCCACTGATGCTGCAGCTCATCACATGCCAAGTTCTAGTCTTTTGATTGCTCGATGCTGGAATAGAACTAGCTCATATTCCATCGTACATCGTCATATCATTACCTGGTTCACTATATGATGATGCACCACATATAGTGAACTGACCTTTAAGACTGGGGACATCCTGGGATAGTCCCAAGTATTGTGGGATATAGCTATCCTGGTATCATTTGTATCGTCCTCTCACTAGGGATAGTCTTGTGGGATATAGCTACTGTACATTCTGGTACCATTTATAGTCCACCTAATTCCTCTCACTAGGATAGTCTTGTGGGATATACATGTACCTACTGTACATATTCTGGTACCATTTGTATTAGGGAAATCTTGGGATATCCTAGGAAAGGTTGTTCATCTTGGTTTAAACTACACACTAAGCTAGCTTGCTACATGTATATGCAGTGTATGGACTCGACTCATTAGACTCAATGTTCACCCCCCACCACCCCACACCCTCCTAATCGTCTTGTGTGAGCAGTTGCAGGTGGCCGTAGGGCAGCAGCTGACCAAGGTCAACCTTGTGCACGCCTTTGCTAGTTTGCTGAAAGATCCCGAGGCTGAGGTACGAGCCGCAGCTTCAAACAGACTCAGAGGTGAGAAGATGATGGGATATATTGTGCAAGGTTCACTGATTTACTGAGTGGTGTTTCCTACCTCAAGAGTTCTCTGAGAACTTGGGCCATGATTTCCGGACGGAAGCCATTTTGACGCAGATCATGCCTTGCGTGCAACAGTTGGCCAGTGATGCCAACCAGCACGTCAAGAGTGCCCTGGCCTCCGTCATCATGGGCCTGTCGCCCATCATCGGCAAAGACAAGTGAGTTGGCAATTGGCGCATGCACACACACACACACACATGCATGCATCGTTCCTCCATAATATTGTTTGCACTCTGATTGGCACATGTGGGAGAAATGGTACAGCCCATGCACCACACAGACTCACACCACAATGCACACTTGTATATACACACTCCACACACATCACCTGACCCTTCTCTTGTCCCCTTCTTCCTCTCTCTCTCCACGCACATCACCTGACCCTTCTCTTGTCCCCTTCTTCCTCTCTCTCTCCACGCACATCACCTGACCCTTCTCTTGTCCCCTTCTTCCTCTCTCTCTCCACGCACATCACCTGACCCTTCTCTTGTCCCCTTCTTCCTCTCTCTCTCCACGCACATCACCTGACCCTTCTCTTGTCCCCTTCTTCCTCTCTCTCTCCACGCACATCACCTGACCCTTCTCTTGTCCCCTTCTTCCTCTCTCTCTCCACGCACATCACCTGACCCTTCTCTTGTCCCCTTCTTCCTCTCTCTCTCCACGCACATCACTGACCCTTCTCTTGTCCCCTTCTTCCTCTCTCTCTCCATACACATCACTGACCCTTCTCTTGCCCCCTTCTTCCTCTCCACGCACATCACCTGACCCTTCTCTTGTCCCCTTCTTCCTCTCTCTCTCCACGCACATCACTGACCCTTCTCTTGCCCACTTCTTCCTCTCTCTCTCCACGCACATCACTGACCCTTCTCTTGTCCCCTTCTTCCTCTCTCTCTCCACGCACATCACCCGACCCTTCTCTTGTCCCCTTCTTCCTCTCTCTCTCATCACTGACCCTTCTCTTGTCCCCTTCTTCCTCTCTCTCTCCACGCACATCACCTGACCCTTCTCTTGTCCCCTTCTTCCTCTCTCTCTCCACGCACATCACCTGACCCTTCTCTTGTCCCCTTCTTCTTACCTCTCTCTCCACACACATCACCTGACCCTTCTCTTGTCCCCTTCTTCCTCTCTCTCTCCACGCACATCACTGACCCTTCTCTTGCCCCTTCTTCCTCTCTCTCTCCATGCACATCACTGACCCTTCTCTTGTCCCCTTCTTCCTCTCTCTCTCCACGCACATCACCTGACCCTTCTCTTGTCCCCTTCTTCCTCTCTCTCTCCATACACATCACTGACCCTTCTCTTGCCCCCTTCTTCCTCTCCACGCACATCACCTGACCCTTCTCTTGCCCACTTCTTCCTCTCTCTCTCCACGCACATCACTGACCCTTCTCTTGTCCCCTTCTTCCTCTCTCTCTCATCACTGACCCTTCTCTTGTCCCCTTCTTCCTCTCTCTCTCCACACACATCACCTGACCCTTCTCTTGTCCCCTTCTTCTTACCTCTCTCTCCACACACATCACCTGACCCTTCTCTTGCCCCTTCTTCCTCTCTCTCTCCATGCACATCACTGACCCTTCTCTTGTCCCCTTCTTCCTCTCTCTCTCCACGCACATCACCTGACCCTTCTCTTGTCCCCTTCTTCCTCTCTCTCCACGCACATCACTGACCCTTCTCTTGTCCCCTTCTTCCTCTCTCTCTCCACGCACATCACTGACCCTTCTCTTGTCCCCTTCTTCCTCTCTCTCTCCACACACATCACCTGACCCTTCTCTTGTCCCCTTCTTCCTCTCTCTCTCCACGCACATCACTGACCCTTCTCTTGTCCCCTTCTTCCTCTCTCTCTCCACGCACATCACCTGACCCTTCTCTTGTCCCCTTCTTTCTCTCTCTCTCCACGCACATCACCCGACCCTTCTCTTGCCCCTTCTTCCTCTCTCTCTCCACGCACATCACTGACCCTTCTCTTGTCCCCTTCTTCCTCTCTCTCTCCACGCACATCACTGACCCTTCTCTTGTCCCCTTCTTCCTCTCTCTCTCCACACACATCACCTGACCCTTCTCTTGTTCCCTTCTTCTTACCTCTCTCCACGCACATCACTGACCCTTCTCTTTCCCCTTCTTCCTCTCTCTCTCCACACACATCACCTGACCCTTCTCTTGTCCCCTTCTTCCTCTCTCTCTCCACGCACATGACCCTTCTCTTGTCCCCTTCTTGCTCTCTCTCTCCACGCACATCACTTGACCCTTCTCTTGTCCCCTTCTTCCTCTCTCTCTCCACGCACATGACCCTTCTCTTGTCCCCTTCTTGCTCTCTCTCTCCACGCACATCACTTGACCCTTCTCTTGTCCCCTTCTTCCTCTCTCTCTCAACGCACATCACCTGACCCTTCTCTTGTCCCCCTCTCTCTCTCCACGCACATCACCTGACCCTTCTCTTGTCCCCTTCTTCCTCTCTCTCTCCACGCACATCACCTGACCCTTCTCTTGTCCCCTTCTTCCTCTCTCTCTCCACGCACATCACTGACCCTTCTCTTGTCCCCTTCTTCCTCTCTCTCTCCATGCACATCACCTGACCCTTCTCTTGTCCCCTTCTTCCTCTCTCTCCACGCACATCACCTGACCCTTCTCTTGTCCCCTTCTTCCTCTCTCTCTCCACGCACATCACTGACCCTTCTCTTGTCCTCTTCTTCCTCTCTTCTCCACGCACATCACCTGACCCTTCTCTTGTCCCCTTCTTCCTCTCTCTCTCCACGCACATCACCTGACCCTTCTCTTGTCCCCTTCTTCCTCTCTCTCTCCACGCACATCACCTGACCCTTCTCTTGTCCCCTTCTTCCTCTCTCTCTCCACACACATCACCTGACCCTTCTCTTGTTCCCTTCTTCCTCTCTCTCTCCACACACATCACCTGACCCTTCTCTTGTCCCCTTCTTCTTACCTCTCTCTCCTTCCTACCCATTAATTTACCTTTTCGTTCCTCCATCTCCACTCCACTTTGAACCTGTCTCTTCTAATCCCACTCCATCCCTCTCTCTCTTCCTCCATGCTGCTGTCATCATCTGCTCCTCCATCTCCACCCCCTGTCTCTTCTAATCCCACATCCATCTCTCTTTCTCCCTCCCTCCATGCTGCTGTCATCATCTGTTTCTCCTCCTCCAGCACCATTGAACATCTGCTGCCTCTCTTCCTGATCCAGTTGAAGGATGAAGTGAGTACTGTCTTGCACACTAATGCTAATATACTTCAGACACTACAGTACAGAAGAGGGTACTGTTTTGCACACCTGTAGTATAGACATTATACTAGACACTTCCTGTAGTATACTAGACACTTCCTGTAGTATACTAGACACTTCCTGTAATATACTAGACACTCCACACTGACACTAGTACACTCAAAGGTACTACAGTACAGAAGAGGTGTGGGGAAGTTCCACATGCTATATTACACCACGATGTACAATGCCAGTTTACGATTTCCCCGCCACCGCCGCCCCACATCCCCCTTCCCAATTTTAAATTAATTTGATTATTTTATTTCCCTCCAGCACCTCCCAATATTTTATTTCCCTCCAGCACCTCCCAATATTTTATTTCCCTCCTCACCTCCGAGTATTTTATTTCCTTCCTCCGAGTATTTTATTTCCCTCCTGCCCCTCCGAGGCTTGAGCAGCTAGCTGCTAGTAGGTCTTTTGTCGGTTGTATTTTCAAAAAGGGATTGTACAATTTGTAGTTGCGAGTGGTGGTGGTTAGAGCCTGTTGTTGTTGTTATCGTTGTTATTTACCTCGGCTCTGTGTGCTGTCCTTTAGCATTGAAGTCTCTCTCACCTTCCTCTTCACCATCTTCCTCCTCTTTCCTTGTTTTGTGTACAGTGTCCAGAAGTCAGGCTCAACATCATTTCAAGTCTTGAATCAGTCAACAAAGGTGAGTTGAGCATCTTGACCATCACTCGGCCATGATCTTAATGTTACTTTGATTTCCCCCCTCTCGCTCTCCTCTGTAGTGATTGGTATCAGCCAGTTGTCTCAGTCCCTTCTTCCTGCCATAGTGGAGCTGGCAGAAGACGCCAAGTGGCGAGTGCGCCTGGCCATCATTGAGTACATGCCACTTATGGCTGAGCAGCTGGTAAGGGATAAACTATGTGTGTGATAGCTTTAGTATTAGGACAGAGTGTGTGGCCTTGTGGTAAGCTGTAATTGTCACCTCACTCTTCTCCTCTCCTGTAGGAGAGCTTTCCTTTCTCCTATAACAGAGCTTTCCTTTCTCCTGTCAGAGCTTTCCTTTCTCTTGTAACAGAGCTTTCCTTTCTCCTTTAGCAGTGCTTTCCTTTCTCCTGTAGCAGTGCTTTCCTTTCTCCTGTAGCAGAGCTTTCCTTTCTCCTGTAGCAGAGCTTTCCTTTCTCCTGTAGCAGAGCTTTCCTTTCTCCTGTAGCAGTGCTTTCCTTTCTCCTGTAGCAGAGCTTTCCTTTCTCCTGTAGCAGTGCTTTCCTTTCTCCTGTAGCAGTGCTTTCCTTTCTCCTGTAGCAGAGCTTTCCTTTCTCCTGTAGCAGTGCTTTCCTTTCTCCTGTAGCAGTGCTTTCCTTTCTCCTGTAGCAGAGCTTTCCTTTCTCCTGTAGCAGTGCTTTCCTTTCTCCTGTAGCAGAGCTTTCCTTTCTCCTCTAGCAGAGCTTTCCTTTCTCCTGTAGCAGAGCTTTCCTTTCTCCTCTAGCAGAGCTTTCCTTTCTCCTGTAGCAGAGCTTTCCTTTCTCCTGTAGCAGTGCTTTCCTTTCTCCTGTAGCAGAGCTTTCCTTTCTCCTGTAGCAGTGCTTTCCTTTCTCCTGTAGCAGATCTTTCCTTTCTCCTGTAGCAGAGCTTTCCTTTCTCCTGTAGCAGAGCTTTCCTTTCTCCTGTAACAAAGCTTTCCTTTCTCCTGCCTCCATCATTTTTCTGTTAGTTCTTCGATCTCCTTTCCTCTCATATCATGAATGTGTCCTTCTCTTCGTGTCTTTCTCCCATTTTGTCTCTTCTTCCCATCCTCTTCTCTGCTCTCCTCCTCCTCTCCCACCATTCTCTCTTCCCTTCTTCTTCCTCTCCTCTCTTCTTTGCTCTCCTCTGTCCTCCATTCTCATGTAGGGTGTGGAGTTGTTTGAGGAGAAGCTGAATACTCTGTGCATGCAGTGGCTCATAGACAACGTGTTTGCTATTCGTGACGCTGCCACTTTCAACATCCGTAACCTCGTCGAGAAGTTCGGATCAGAGTGGGCACGGGTAAGTACATACAAATGAGAGCTTTTAACATGCGCGTATACGGTATGTGACAGGACCTGAGAGGAGGAGTCAATCTTTTTATAATCTAAACTTTCAGGTTACGCCTGCTTATCAGTGTGTACTGAAGCCTGGCGTGCCTTCAGACTTGCTTGTAATTTGTTTGCTCTGCCAGGGGCGGCGTGTATTCACCCACTCCATCCCCGCTTCTTGGGGTATGTCTCTGTCTGTTGCTGGATTACACAACAAAAAAAAACAACTTACGGATGGAGTTTCACAAAATTTCATGGACATGTTACGCATGAATCAAGGACCATGAATCAAGGACCATGCTGAATCAAGGACCAATGCATTAAATTTTGGTGGTAATCCGGATCTTTATCACTTTCAAGATCTCTTGCCCATTGCGAAACAGGAATATTTCCAACAATTACTTGGTCAGAATTTGTTGGGGGTGGCAGAGGTTTTCAGTCCCTGATTGCTCTTGTTCGTAATGGATTTTGAGAGGTTCATGTCATTCTAGTAGCAAAGAGTACAGTGGTAAAATAAAATTCCCCTCTTTTTTTCCTTCTTCGTCCTTCCCCCACCCCCAGGTTGCCGTCTTGCCCAAGGTGTTAGCAATGTCTACAGACCCCAACTATCTTCATCGGATGACCACGCTGTTTGCCGTGAACCTGCTGGTGGAGGTGTGTTCAGAGGAGGTGATCAAGGATATCATGTTGCCCGTCGTACTTAAGCTTGCAAGAGACCCTGTACCCAACGTCAGGTTCAACGTGGCCAAGTCCATGACCAAACTCTACCCCAAGATGGTCGGCACGTAAGTGCTCCTCATTGCTGTGGGTGTTGTCAGTAATTAGAGAGGCTCCAAATAGGCATGCTAGATAACCAGGGTAGAATAATCTTCACTTAGTAATGGCAGGTAGTGGAAGCTGGTTAGTGGATTTGGGTACACTTGAAATTTTCTGTTCCTGTTTCTTTGCCGAGTTTACAAAAAATAAATTGTTTGTATTTCTAGAAAATGGTGATTAATATTTGAAATGACAAGGTTCGTAGTGAAATTTGGTATAAATTTGGTATAAATACCAGGGGTAATTTAGCAGGGATGGCAGGCAATTGTTGTCCTCGCCACATCACGAGTAGTAGTTATGCAAAATATTCGCTATCTTGTGTTAATACCATATAATAAGAATGGACAAATAAATAAGACTTGAAGGTAGCAGTTGTCAACATCTAACATATCTAGCGAGCTACTACATTCAGAATCAAAATTCCGTACTTCGCCTTCCCAGAATATCACTGGTTACCACACCAACATGATTTGCGCGCGCTTATTAGAGCCCACTTCACTTCTTTCACTGCAATTAAAAAAAAGTCTAATAGCATTGTGATTGGCTAACAAAATATCATGTACTGTAAATAGCCACAAGACTCTACGGCATATGAAGCAATTCGGGTATGATTATATGCATATTAGAACCATTCAGGTATGATTATATGCATATTAGATCCAATCAGATCCAATCAGGTATAATTATATGCATATTAGAACGCTCAACCATTCTACAGTAAATGAACTTTTGTGTAACGAGAAGGTAGACGCTCGGGAGATGATCAACAAACAGAACCTCAGGTTTGGGTAGCTGTCACAATGTCTGCAGCTTCTTCAGTCAACTTGTTGTGGTGAGAGTTGCACCAGTCAACAGTTTAGTGACACTCGGCTAGCTTGGACACAACGCTCAGCTGGAGTCAGCAGAAACTGTAGCTCGTACTTCAAGGCCTCTGCTCATCCGAGTGGAAGATGAAGAGACTGAACTTGAAAGGTGGGAGACGTTGATGACTGGTGGAGGCGCTGATGACTGAGGGAGACGTTGATGACTGGGGGAGGCGCTGATGACTGGGGGAGGCGCTGATGACTGAGGGAGACGTTGATGACTGGGGGAGGCGTTGATCGTTGATGACTGGGGGAGGCGTTGATGACTGGGGAAGGCGTTGCGTTGATCGTTGATGACTGGGGGAGGCGTTGATGACTGGGGAAGGCGTTGATCGTTGATGACTGGGGGAGGCGTTGATCGTTGATGACTGGGGGAGGCGTTGATCGTTGATGACTGGGGGAGGCATTGATCGTTGATGACTGGGGGAGACGTTGATGACTGGACTGGGGGAGGCGTTGATGACTGGACTGGGGAGGCCGACTGGGGGAGGCATTGATCGTTGATGACTGGGGGAGACGTTGATGACTGGGGGAGACGTTGATAACTGGGGGGCGTTGATCGTTGATGACTGGGGAGGCGTTGATGACTGGGGGAGGCATTGATCGTTGATGACTGGGGGAGATGTTGATCGTTGTTGACTGGTGGAGGTGTTGATGACTGGGGGAGGCATTGATCGTTGATGAGACGTTGATGACTGGGGGAGGCGTTGATCGACTGGGGGAGATGTTGATCGTTGTTGACTGGTGGAGGTGTTGATGACTGGGGGAGGCATTGATCGTTGATGAGACGTTGATGACTGGGGGAGGCGTTGATCGTTGATGACTGGGAGAGGCATTGATGACTGGGGGAGGCGTTGATCGTTGATGACTGGGAGAGGCATTGATGACTGGGGGAGGCATTGATCGTTGATGACTGGGGGAGGCGTTGATGACTGGGGGAGGTGTTGATGACTGGGGAGGCGTTGATGACTGGGGGAGGCGTTGATGACTTGGGGGGGGACGCTGATGACTGGGGGAGGCGTTGATGACTGGGGGGGGGGGCATTGATGACTGGGGGAGGCATTGATGACTGGGGGAGGCGTTGATGACTGGGGGAGGCATTGATCGTTGATGAGACTGGGGGAGGCATTGATCGTTGATGACTGGGGGAGGCATTGATCGTTGATGACTGGGGGAGGCATTGATCGTTGATAACTGGGGGAGGCATTGATCGTTGATGACTGGGGGAGGCATTGATCGTTGATGACTGGGACTGGGGGAGATGTTGATGACTGGGGGAGGCGTTGATGACTGGGGGAGGTGTTGATGACTGGGGTAGGCATTGATGACTGGGGGAGGCGTCTGGGGGAGGCGTTGATGACTGGGGGTGGCATTGATGACTGGGGGAGGCGTTGATGACTGGGGGAGACGTTGATGATGGGGGGGGGGGGGGGGGGGGGCGCGTAAGTAAGTGGTGAAACGGTGGTGGGATTTCCACCCGCCGCGTGTGACCACTTACTTATGTTTTAGCAATGATAACACTCGAGAGCTTCCTCTAGCCGCTGGTACTAATTTCAACTGTCTTGCACTTTCCAATTAGGAGTTAGAAATGCAGAAAGCTTGTGCAGGCTGGTTTTGAGGCCCCCAACTTTGACTGCCTGTACCTTGGGTATGATTGTACCTATGCAACAGTTTTTAGTATCAAAAGAGAGCGCACAGGGAGACCTATCTTTTGAGCGGTCATAGAGCGAAGTGTGCAGAATTGGTGAATTATTTCTTGAGCTATGTATAATTATATGGGTGGCTAAAAATTATCATAACTCAAGAATGGTTGAGTTGACACTTGAAATGCAGTTAGTATAATAGTGAAGGTATAGAATGGTGAAGGGAAAACAATTAGGGGGGAAATGTCTGCCACCCCTACCAGAGAGGTCTATTCCCCCCTATTAAGTTACTGGTGCTGGACCAGTACCAGGTGTATCAGACCCTATTAAGTTCCTGGTGCTGGACCAGTACCAGGTGTATCAGACCCTATTAAGGGGGAAAGAAGGCTGCGTATCGCGTAGTCTCATATAAAGTACCATATCTTTGCTCGCATTCGCTCTAGTTTCCCGATTTATATATCAAGTTATAGCTTGCAGTCTGTGCTTTCTAATGGTAAGTCTCTTTTGTTATTTTGTTTCGCCATAATTTTTTCCTAGCTCATTATAGGCTCTTCCAGTGCGGACCGTAAGCCGTTAAGTAAACCACGTTGCAGTAACGACCTTTGCGAGGCTCTTATTCGGTCTATTAGTCAATCATAATGACCACTACAAACTGCGCGTCTTGAAATTTTGAAAAAATGTTTTTTTGTCTCATTTTCTGAACATAGCTTTATGACATCACGTTACATTTTCATCTATAGGTCTTTTTTAGTAATGCTATCAAACAAAAACTCTCGCGCAAGTTGTAGAATATAAAAATTGCTTTCAAATGATATATTTTTTTATATGAAAGGATAAAAAATATTCAAGTTATCATTTGAACGGTTTTTAAAAAATCACTTCAGAGATATTGAGCCTTGAAGTCCAAGCAGTTTGTAATCACATCCCAGCTGCCAGAAACACCCCCTGTTCACCAGAATACATCCCTCATTACTAGAATTGTGTGTGTACAAACAAAATGTTTGACTTTTCAGTCATTTATTTTTTCAACAACAGCAGTATCCTACATCCTAACTACAACCTGAAAACCAACAATATATATATATACATACACATAAATTAAAGACGCATCAGACTTGTTACATGTATGTTGCTTTGCTAGTATTGAATTAGCAAACATAAACACGTCATCATTTGCAGGGCTCCCATGCCCAGGTCCATCCATCGTCACCCTCCACACATGTCTTCCGACACCCTCCAGTAATCCCTGAAAAACAATAGAACACAAACAAAAGTGATCCTCCACTAATTCCTAAGCTTGACAAAAAGACACATAAACAAAAGTATCTTCCAGTAATCTCTGTATGACAATAGAAAGCAAAAGACACATAAACAAAATAAAAATGTTACAGGTCCCACATGCCAGGACCATACAATGCTCCGCCCTCCATTGAACTCTGCTGCCTCTCGACAGCAAGCCTGACACTTGTTGCACTCATATGTTCTGTCTTACCCACTCTACTCCACACAACAGAATTAAACTCTCATTTTGGTTGTGTATAACCACCTAAACATTTGCACAAAAGATCCTCGGACATTAATTTATCAAAAACCTCCTAACATACATAGCCTTGTCCAGAGGAATCATAGGCCTATCGGTACTGGTGGTACCTCACCTTTAGCACAAGCTGGATTAAACTTACACCAACTCAAAACTCCTGTAGGACAATACTCGTGTTGGGATGTTCCATAGTTGACTAAGAGTGATAAAAAATCGCTTTCACATCGCAAATCATCCCCTCTAGGTTGTCCTTTCTAATTGCTCCCCTATAGTAGGTTTGCATTTTAACTCTAGACACACGACTAACCCCCCTAGCACCACCCAAAGACACTAGGACCGTAAGGCTCGACTTCCAACAACCGTTTATGTGCATTTGTATACCCATCACTAATTTATGTGTGTGTACCTAAGCTTCAGTCTCTCCACTGAACGCTAAAAAAGTTTGTGTTCGTAAACTTCCATAGAACCCGAAGAGCCTTCAAAATTGGCTTCACAATTTTTACCTTGTGACCCTCAAACCATTCTGTGTAACTTGCTTCTGTTTCATCTTCAGGTCTTCGCGCACAAGCTTGACAGAACTTAGACATAAGATAATAATCTAAAACTTCTCCAGTGTCCCAAGACATCACCGCAACCAAGCCATAATTTGATTTGTGGCCCTGTCTAAGCCATGTGCCGTCAACAGTAATACTAACATCAATGATGTCTTCATGCCTAACCCTATACAAATCATGTAACCTATGAGCGGCATCCAACATAATACTCTGTTACTGCATTTGCGTCACTCCATGTAACCTATGAGCGGCATCCAACATAATACTCTGTCACTCCCTATTGACCTAGTATATTTTAAAAAAACAAGTGGAACCAAGAGGGGCAACATATCCATGACTGCAGTGATATCTTCCAGACCAGAATGACTAATTCCAGCAATGCGAGCACCCAGTACTGACTGGATGTTCAAAGAATGCTTCTACAGAGACAGGGTTTGAGATGTCTTGAGTGTTACTACAATTTGAACAAAAAGTAAAAATGAGACACCATGCCTGCCCTACGGGCTTCAGTTGCAAGGGAGCTCAGTTACCACATTGAATACACTTATTACACCTTTCTATGACCTCTCTAAGCTTATCTAAGTTTATTATACGTTACCCTTACCTAGTTCTCCAACACCACCCGAGTCCAAAGAGGTAGAGCCAGTAGATCCAGTAGCAACAGCCACAGAAGCAGCTGAACGATCCATGAGAGCCAACTTCTTCCTGGTCATAGTCACTGGTCATAGTCACAAATGGAACTGGCCTCTCTTCAGACATTTGCAATTGATTGCAAGGTAAGTGAAGGTTCACAGAAGGCGCTACCCCACCTACAGGATCCAAGAGACTCACTAACAAAGGAAGGAAACAGCTAGTAACTTTTTAGTACGGAGATAAACATTAAAACTTGCCTGGCGCGGCTACTGTGACAGGCTCAACAACAGCCGCCTGTAGGGCTTTCTTCTTCTTGTCGTCACTCTTCTTGAATCCTTGGCCTTTCTGTTTAAAATGCTTCTCTGTTCTCTTCCCCATAACTCAACAGTGCGAAAGTTTCAAGCGAACTGACTAAAAAACACGTGCTCGTCTTAGAGGTTGCGCACTACCCCCACCCCCCCACCCCCGCCTGGCCAATTCATTGCGCAAACGACTGGTAAGGGTCTCCATGAAATTGGCAACATTTTGATATATAAAAACTGTATTTTGGGTAGGCGATCATCGCCGACCCCCCGATTGTAGCCAGGTAAGACTGGGAGAGAACCTCTTCCAATGTGAAGTGAAATGAAATGAAATGGAATAATAATGCACTGTATAAAAATGGCTATATCTTCTGATGCAAGTATTCACTTGCTCTGAAACTTGAAACTCAAACTCCAGACATACTATGAACCCTTTTGGGCCAAAAAAAAATTATTCGAAAAAATATGTGTTTTCAGCCCTCTTCCCCCTTAAGTTCCTGGTGCTGGACCAGTACCAGGTGTATCAGACCCTATTAAGTTCCTGGTGCTGGACCAGTACCAGGTGTATCAGACCCTATTAAGTTCCTGGTGCTGGACCAGTGCCAGGTGTATCAGACCCTATTAAGTTCCTGGTGCTGGACCAGTTCCAGGTGTATCAGACCTGCATGTTATTTTGGTCTGTTGTTTCTAGCCAAAGTGATATGATCAAATGAAGTTTATTTTCTTGTCATCTTTGTTGTACTCTCTTCAATCATGTATGAACACATCTCTCCCTCTCTCTGCCCACACAGCCTGTGCCAGGAGCAAATGTTGCCCGTGTTGAAGTCCCTCACCGAGGACGATGATGCTGATGTGAGGTACTTCTCAGATGAGGCCTTGTCCTTAGTGACTGACGTGCAGTAATTATTTAACATTGTACTCTCGCTCTCTTCATGATCCTACCACTAGAGTTATTATAAGGCATAGCATGCACACAATTCCTGCATTTGTCTGACTTAAATATATATAAATATATATTATGAGCTATGGCAGCAATCGCTTAATTGTTTTTAGTTGATTGCATATATATGTATATATATATACTGCAAAAGCTGGCGTGTTAAGGGCAGTTGTGCTGTACTGCATGATCTGCCAGATGATGCCAAAGCTCACGCAAGTCTTGGCATCTCATTATTCCTGATGAAGGCTATAGCATCTAGTCGGAACATCGAGAGAGTAAAATTCAAGTTAATTATTGTTATTCATTCTTTATTTCCTTGCCACTTAACACCAGTTAGCCACTCCACAAGTAACCCTATGTGCTGACTTGAAATTGATATCTTGTAAATACAGAAATGTTCCAAGCTAGCTAGAAGGGATGACGAAGGGTCAAACTGTTGCAGAGCAGAGCGAGTGGCATCACAGCCACAAATTTCTTCTTCATCAGTTGCCAGCAATGGAAGTGCCAATTTTTCAAGCAGGAGCCGCAGTGATAGACACCAATAGACAATTTAAACCAACGATAGAGCTGGTTTAGACAGAGGGTTTTATTTAGAAAATTATCCAAGTGGGGGGGGGGGGCAACTGGAGGAATCTGGATATTAAGGGGGGGGCATGATGTCAAGTATTTATCAACATCAATAAGAATTTTAATAATACAATTTCCAAAGGGGTGGGGGGCAAGTCTTGATGCCAATCTCATCTCTCCGTCTCAGTTTGGTTTACTCCCTCACCACTACTTCATCTGCCCTCTTTGCTGTCCATTCTTTCCATACGCTTCTTCAACATAATAAAGCTGTGTGTGCCTGCTTCCTTGACCTAAAAAAAGCCTTTGATTCTGTCCCTCATGCACCCCTATTACACCTTCTCTCAACTCTCCAATGTCCCCCTTGGCTCCTCAAATGGCTCCATTCTTATCTTTCATGCCGCTCTCAACAGGTGGTCATTTCTGGGTCCACCTCGTCCCCTCTTCCAGTTTCTTCTGGTGTCCCTCAAGGTTCAATCCTTGGGCCCCTTCTCTTTATCATTTAAGTATGTAAAGTCCCTCTGTCTTCTTACTGCAAGATTATTCTGTATGCTGATGATATCCTACTTTTCCAACCTGTTAACTCCCTTTCTGATATCTTCAACAAAATCTTGATACTGTCTCCTCTTGGATCTCATCCAACTTTCTTACATTAAATTCTTCAAAATTGAAATGGATGTTTATAACTTACAAAGTCTCTCCTATCTTCAAAACTTTGCCCTCGCTCTACCTACTTGGTTCCTCTCTTGATTTAGTCTCCGAGTTCAAGTATCTGGGTGTTCTCTTATCTTCCACACTATCCTGGTCTAAACACATATCCTTCATTTGTAGTAAGTCTCGTCGTCTCTTAGGCCTCTTATACCGACAATTTTATCATCACTCTGACTCCTCTTCTCTTCTGCGTCTATACACCTCTCTAATAAGACCTCACCTTGAATACTGTTATTTTCTATGGGACCCACAATCTGCGCACCTCTCCATGTCTATCCAAAAAATACAATTCTTTGCATGCAAAATTTGTTCTAAAGACTGGTCCTCTGACTATTCCCTCTTACGTTCTAATCCTACACTCTCCTCTCGTCGTCTCAACTCTAAACTCATACTTCTCTTTAAGCTTTTGCATAATTACATTGACTTTCCAACCTCACTCCCTGCACATCAGCCTCCAACATTAGATCATACCACCCCCTCAACCTTTTCATTTTCCCTTGTACTCAGTCTTTTAATGTATCTTTTTCCCCTTCTGTCATTCGTAAGTGGAATGCTCTTCCGAACAATACTAAGGAATCCCGTTCTCTTAGCTTATTTAAACATTACATACAAACAATTTCATAACATTCATAATGTATTTCATGTGTTGTGTGTATTGTGTGTATTGTGTGCTCTTTGCATTAGCCAGTGCATATTGAGCATGTTTTTGAATGGGAAAGGGGGGAAAGCTGCCACGCCCCCCCTAAATGAAACCATGTGCTTATAGATCTTGTCAACAAGTATTAAATGACATTGGTTTTATGTTCTTACATATGCCAATATTCTTCAGAACATGTTTGAGATATGTATTATATATACACAGGATGAGCAATTAGGCACCCTGCAGCGAAAGTGTAGATGCTGGTTTTGTATGTACACTTATACAGTCCCAGATAGCCCAAGAGATATGTTCTTCCATTCTACTTAATGGATGAAATGCGAGACATATTTCCACAAATAAATTGTCAATTTATTTCATGCCTGCAATATTGGTTATAAATGTCTAGGGGGGGGGGGATAAAAACACACTAAAAATGTACTCTACAAGTACTTACAGAAACAGTTATTGATAACTAAGCATGAGAAACACTATAATATCAGTCTGACAATACTAGAGTTACTACTTCAGATCTTGCACTGCCTCTTCTAGCTGTTGCAATAAGGAAGCAATTTTCCTGGTCTGCTCAATCTTCCTTGCCTCACCAGCCAGGTCAAGATCAGCTGCCTCTGAACGCTGGAGCTCCACATTCTTGTTAGTGAAATTCATCATATCCAGTATCATCTCTGGCAACTTCATCTTTGCCATATCCATATATGGAAGCTGAATATCGGTAGGTAACTCTTCTACCGGTTCTGGTGTTTCTGCTTCCTTGTTAACCCGAGTGATGTCTGCATATAAACGCTGAAGAACACTGCTAGTATCTGTGCTTGGTGACTCGGGTAGCGGAGCTCTTGTTACTGCTTCCTTGTTAACCTGCATGCTGTTGGCATATAAACGCTGAAAACCACTGCTGGTATCTGTGCTAGGTGACTCGGGTAGCGGATCTCTTGCCTCCTTGCTCATCTGCATAATGTTTGCAAATGAACGCTGAAGATCTATGCTAGGCAACTCGGGTAGCGGAGCTCTTGTTACTGCTTCCTTGTTAACCTGCATGCTGTTGGCATATAAACGCTGAAAATCACTGCTGCTTGGTGACTCGGGTAGCGGAGCTTTTGTTACTGCTTCCTTGTTAACCTGCATGCTGTTGGCATATAAACGCTGAAAATCACTGCTAGTATCTATGCTAGGTGACTCGGGTAGCGGATCTCTTGCCTCCTTGCTCATCTGCATGATGTCCTCATATGAATGCTGAAGATCTATGCTAGGCAACTCGGGTAGCGGAGCTCTTGTTACTGCTTCCTTGTTAACCTGCATGCTGTTGGCATATAAACGCTGAAAATCACTGCTAGTATCTATGCTAGGTGACTCAGGTAGCGGAGCTCTTGTTACTGCTTCCTTGTTAACCTGCATGCTGTTGGAATATAAACGCTGAAAATCACTGCTGCTTGGTGACTCGGGTAGCGGAGCTTTTGTTACTGCTTCCTTGTTAACCTGCATGCTGTTGGCATATAAACGCTGAAAATCACTGCTAGTATCGATGCTAGGCAACTCAGGTAGCGGAGCTCTTGTTACTGCTTCCTTGTTAACCTGCATGCTGTTGGCATATAAACGCTGAAAACCACTGCTAGTATCTATGCTAGGTGACTCGGGTAGCGGAGCTCTTGTTACTGCTTCCTTGTTAACCTGCATGCTGTTGGCATATAAACGCTGAAAATCACTGCTAGTATCTATGCTAGGCAACTCAGGTAGCGGAGCTCTTGTTACTGCTTCCTTGTTAACCTGCATGCTGCTGGCATATAAACGCTGAAAAACACTTCTGGTATCTGTGCTAGGTGACTCGGGAAGCGGATCTCTTGCCTCCTTGCCCATCTGCATGATGTCCTCATATGAATGCTGAAGATCTATGCTAGGCAACTCAGGTAGCGGAGCTCTTGTTACTGCTTCCTTGTTAACCTGCATGCTGCTGGCATATAAACGCTGAAAAACACTTCTGGTATCTGTGCTAGGTGACTCGGGTAGCGGATCTCTTGCCTCCTTGCTCATCTGCATGATGTCCTCATATGAATGCTGAAGATCTATGCTAGGCAACTCGGGTAGCGGAGCTCTTGTTACTGCTTCCTTGTTAACCTGCATGCTGTTGGCATATAAACGCTGAAAACCACTGCTGGTATCTGTGCTAGGTGACTCGGGTAGCGGATCTCTTGCCTCTTTGCTCATCTGCATGATGTTTGCAAATGAACGCTGAAGATCTATGTTAGGTAGCGGATCTTGTGTTTCTACTTCCTGCGTGATGTCTGCATATGAACGCTGAAGATCACGTGTATAATAATCAGTCTCCTCGGCTGGCACTTCTTGTAAACTTTGGCTCGCAGCACTACTTGTGAATTTGAACAAGAGACTGGCCTCTAATCCTTGACATTTTGAATTCCTGAATAAGCCATTCCCTGTGTCAAAGTCTGAGGTTTTCCATACGGATCTGTAAACAGCAGGTTGATTGGAATTACTTTTGGGAAGATTCTTGTTAGAGAGTACGATGGTGTGTCGGAGGCGATTCAACAAGGAGAAGACTATGACACGAGTAGGTGAGCTTGAGGTGGGACACTGGACAGGGATACAAGTAACGATGTTCTTATTAGGCGGTATCAACCTAAACCCAAAATCAAACTGGGCTTGTGTAGAATGGCTGAAGACAAATACTGCAGCAAGGAAGGGGCGCTGGAGCATTTTGACACGAAAAAAGCAGGCTGGTTCTCTGAAGAGGTTGAGGTCTACTCCCTGCAGTCGAGAACAGGGGACGCGGGTCTGGTTAGATAGAAACCCATCAGGTTGAATGGAACTGATGCCATCCGCGTTGTTGCAGATGACATTGGAGATGGAATCTCTGCTGATGGAAAGACTCTGCTCAGGAGTAAAGATGCCTGGCCTCCGCCAGAAGAAACGGTCACCCTCTCGCAAACCCTGGAAAGTTAGGCCCATTATGCAAGCAAAGGTGGCTCCTATTGGTCCATCGTCCAAACTGGCTTCAGCCAATCCCGAGAGCCAGACATCTGCATTGCCTACGGAACCGTAGAGTTTGAGGAAAAGTTTTTTTGTTGTGAGCCGCTTAATTTCTGACTTTACATGAAACCTTTCTAGACAGAAGTCCCGGTAGGTCTGGTACGAGGGAAGTCCATGGTCGCGTCCTCTCTGCAAGTTGAGGGATCCCAGGTCGAATCCTGGAGACGAACGTGTCTGGAAGAGCTCGGTTGTGAGTACACGGTTCATGAACTCGTCGACCTTGCGGGAATTGACATTCACCCAACCTCTCATGATAGGATCAGTGCCGAGACTAGTCCTGAACTGATCTGGAGAAAAGAAGGCATTGACCAAATTTAGAGGACCAATGGGAAGCGACCGATAACTATTATCGAGCCGGTCAAAAAAGGGCCGGATGAGGCTGTGGCCATATCTGTAGGCTGCCGTAGCAAAGGAGTTGGGAATGCTGGGGTCAACCGTTGGGTTGTAGCCATGGTAAGGCCCGATAAATTTGTTGAAGTTGTTTGTGCCGAAGACTTTGGGAAGGTAGTCATCATACGTGATCTTCTGGATCAGTGCTCCCACAATCTTTCTGCATACCTGATAGAGCTTCTCATCATCCCAGTGTGGGTTAATTGTGGTCATCTGACGAGCGCAGCGGTTGTGCTCTCTCAACCAGAGAGTGTGCATTATGGTGAGAGAAATCTGCTCGTTGCAGCGGACATCGCCACACAGGAAGCAGTCCATACGGTTGGGGCATGCCACCTGCCCTGTGGTATCGATGGGAAGAGAAGGCTTGTTTGGGGGGAAATTGGTCCCCTCAAGGAGCAAGCCACCTCTGAAGCTTCTGAGGGACAAAGACTGCTGTAATCTTGAGCCGTAGATCATGGAACCATCAATGAAAGATGTCACATCATTTACCTGCTCCCAGGGGGTCACTGTAATTGGCTTTTCCCTATTGAACAGCGGGATTGAGCGATGAAAAGGAAGGCAGTTGCCATTGTTCCTTGTGCCAACCCCAAATGATGGATCCCTGCTTTGAACGTGGATTGGCTGACATATGTCTGAATAGTTGCAACCTCTGCACTCCTCTTTCAATTCTGGACTGAGGGTAAAGTCATGGTCCAAAAACTGTCCCCACTGCATGATCAAGTGTGTCAAAGGAGTTTCATTGTTGGGAAAATCTTTGACAACTGTGTCACAGATAAACCGGGCACTTGGGACAGGGCTTTGATAAGGAGTGCCGTGCAAGCTCTGCATTGTACCACGGAGAGAGCTGATTCCATCTTCATAAGAAGGAGGCACAAGTCGCCCGAAGGCAGTTCCAGAAGACCCAGAAAGCGGTTTCCTGAGATTGTTACAGGTGCCGTCAATGGTCCTATAGAGAAAGACAGTAGGAAAGAAGCAACTGGGAGGCCTTCTTGGGCTTCTAAAAATTTCTTTTTCAGACTCCTGCCATGCACGTCCAATCTCATGAGAGGTGAGCATGCTGCCAGGGCGGCGCAATAGTATCTCAGATTCAGCCATGAACTCGGTAGCTGTCCCTGCAAATCTTGCTTGTTTTAGGCCAAACAGCTTTCTCTCTGCCCGATGGATTACGTCTCTGTACAGGAGACTTGCTTTTCCCATTTTCCTGGCATCCTCTGAAGGTTTCTTGAACTTGGCAAAAAGTTGTGAGGAAGTGTCTTTCTCATTCTGAGTAGTGACTTTGTCCCTTGATAGTTCCTTGGCCTTCATGGTTGCTTTGGCTTCTTTAATGGCCTCGTCCATAAATTGCTTTCTCTCTGAGGAGATAGAAACAATAGAAACCGTATTATGCAGTAGGAAAAACAACAATGAATTAGAAACGGTATCATGCAGTGGGAAAACAACAATGAAGCCAAGTTTTAAATAGAAACCGTATCATGCAGTGGAAAAACAACAATGGAGCAAAGTTTTTAATAGAAACGGTATCATGCAGTGGGAAAACAACAATGAAGCCAAGTTTTAAATAGAAACCGTATCATGCAGTAGGAAAAACAACAATGAATTAGAAACGGTATCATGCAGTGGGAAAACAACAATGAAGCCAAGTTTTAATTAGAAACCAGAAAACAACAATGAAGCAAAGTTTTAATTTGAAACCGGAAAACGGAAAACAATAGAAACGGAAAACAACAATGGAGCCAAAGGAAAACAACAATGAAGCAAAGTTTTAATTAGAAACAGTATCATGCAGTAGGAAAACAATGAGGCAAAGTTTTAAATATAAACCATAGCATGCAGTAGGAAAACAACAATGGAACAAAGTTTTAAATAGAAACTGTATCATGCCGTTAGGAAAACAACAATGGAGCAAAGTTTTAAATAGAAACCGTATCATGCAGTAGGAAAACAACAATGGAGCAAAGTTTTAAATAGAAACCAGAAAACAACAATGAAGCAAAGTTTTAATTAGAAACAGTATCATGCAGTAGGAAAACAATGAGGCAAAGTTTTAAATATAAACCATAGCATGCAGTAGGAAAACAACAATGGAACAAAGTTTTAAATAGAAACTGTATCATGCCGTTAGGAAAACAACAATGGAGCAAAGTTTTAAATAGAAACCGTATCATGCAGTAGGAAAACAACAATGGAGCGAAGTTTTTAATAGAAACTGTATCATGCAGTAGGAAAACAACAATGGAGCAAAGTTTTTAATAGAAACCGTATCAATGCAGTGGGAAAACAAGCAAGTTTTAATTAGAAACCAGAAAACAACAATGAAGCAAAGTTTTAATTAAAACAACAATGAAGCAAAGTTTTAATTAGAAACAGTATCATGCAGTAGGAAAACAATGAGGCAAAGTTTTAAATATAAACCATAGCATGCAGTAGGAAAACAACAATGGAACAAAGTTTTAAATAGAAACTGTATCACAACAATGGAGCAAAGTTTTAAATAGAAACTGTATCATGCAAGTAGAAAAACAACAATGGAGCAAAGTTTTAAATAGAAACCGTATCATGCAGTGGAAAAACAACAATGGAGCAAAGTTTTAAATAGAAACTGTATCATGCAAGTAGAAAAACAACAATGGAGCAAAGTTTTAAATAGAAACCGTATCATGCAGTGGAAAAACAACAATGGAAATAGAAACTGTATCATGCAATTAGAAAAACAACAATGGAGCAAAGTTTTAAATAGAAACTGTATCATGCAGTAGGAAAACAACAATGGAGCAAAGTTTTAAATAGAAACCGTATCATGCAAGTAGAAAAACAACAATGGAGCAAAGTTTTAAATAGAAACAGTATCATGCAGTGGAAAAACAACAATGGAGCAAAGTTTTAAATAGAAACCGTATCATGCAGTGGGAAAACAACAATGGAGCAAAGTTTTAATTAGAAACCGGAAAACAACAATGAAGTAAAGTTTTAATTAGAAACCGGAAAACAGCAATGGAGCCATGTTTTAATTAGAAACAGTATCATGCAGTAGGAAAACAATGGTAAATAGAAATTGTATCATGCGATAGGAATACAACAATGAGGCCAAGTTTTAAATAGAAACCGTACCATGCAGTGGGAAAATAACAATGGAGCAAAGTTTTAAATAGAAACTGTATCATGCAGTAGGAAAACAACAATGGAGCAAAGTTTTAAATAGAAACTGTATCATGCAAGTAGAAAAACAACAATGGAGCAAAGTTTTAAATAGAAACCGTATCATGCAGTGGAAAAACAACAATGGAAATAGAAACTGTATCATGCAAGTAGAAAAACAACAATGGAGCAAAGTTTTAAATAGAAACTGTATCATGCAGTAGAAAAACAACAATGGAGCAAAGTTTTAAATAGAAACCGTATCATGCAAGTAGAAAAACAACAATGGAGCAAAGTTTTAAATAGAAACAGTATCATGCAGTGGAAAAACAACAATGGAGCAAAGTTTTAAATAGAAACCGTATCATGCAGTGGGAAAACAACAATGGAGCAAAGTTTTAATTAGAAACCGGAAAACAACAATGAAGTAAAGTTTTAATTAGAGAGCCATGTTTTAATTAGAAACAGTATCATGCAGTAGGAAAACAATGGTAAATAGAAATTGTATCATGCGATAGGAATACAACAATGAGGCCAAGTTTTAAATAGAAACCGTACCATGCAGTGGGAAAATAACAATGGAGCAAAGTTTTAAATAGAAACTGTATCATGCAGTAGGAAAACAACAATGGAGCAAAGTTTTAAATAGAAACTGTATCATGCAGTAGGAAAACAACAATGGAGCAAAGTTTTAAATAGAAACCGTATCATGCAAGTAGAAAAACAACAATGGAGCAAAGTTTTAAATAGAAACAGTATCATGCAGTGGAAAAACAACAATGGAGCAAAGTTTTAAATAGAAACCGTATCATGCAGTGGGAAAACAACAATGGAGCAAAGTTTTAATTAGAAACCGGAAAACAACAATGAAGTAAAGTTTTAATTAGAAACCGGAAAACAGCAATGGAGCCATGTTTTAAATAGAAATGTATCATGCAGTAGGAAAACAACAATGAAGCAAAGTTTTAATTAGAAACATCATGCAGTAGGAAAACAATGGTAAATAGAAACACTATCATGCGATAGGAATACAACAATGAGGCCAAGTTTTAAATAGAAACCGTATCATGCAGTGGGAAAATAACAATGGAGCAAAGTTTTAAATAGAAACTGTATCATACAGTGGGAAAACAACAATGGAGCAAATAGAAACCGTATCATGCAGTGGGAAAACAACAATGGAGCAATAGAAACAGTATCATGCAGTAGGAAAACAGAGGAAGCCAAGTTTTAAATAGTATACCTTCAACAGAAGCATATCCTTCACTTTTTAAAAAGCTCCTTGCATGTGCTGTAGTGATGGTAACTGCAACCAAAAGAAGCACAAGAACTCTCATTGCAACTTTGCTTCTGAGAAGAGTGAAGTGTTCTGTTTGCATCTGGAGCTGCAAGCTCTATTAAATAGTGCGTATTCCTTTTAATTAATTACTTGCCCAACCCCCCTCATCCTAATCTAAGGGTAATAACAACCACAAACACAAGACTGATCACAGAAGCCACTGCAATTTCATTAGGTTGACTTGTATGGCAAAATGTCCAAATGAATAGTAATGAGTGATAATGACGGTAATAAGCCTTCAAACTCGCCTACTAATTTTGGCATCCTATCTCCTGGAATATGTATCATAAGACTTTCTCCCCTTCTTATGTTAAGAAGCACTCCTAATGTGCCACTCCTAATGTGCCACTCCTAATGTGCTGGTCATAAACTTGACTTGTCAACAAAAAACTGGATACGAGTTCTTAAATGTTTCTTGTTTGAATATTTAACACGACGAGCCATTGGCCATGTCTTTTATAGTATCAGTGACCAGATATGATCACATCTATGGACGTGGCAAGGTTGAGAGTATATATGAGCTTTTATCGGTTAAGCTGTACCTGGTAACATTTAGAAAGAAGAGGTTTTTGTATTACATAAATGTTCTAAGTACGTTTAACACATTGAATGACAAAGAATGAAGTTTACTGAAGCTTGGAAATCTCATTTCAGTGCAGTCCATTATCGTGAAGACAGTCTAACAGCCATTTATAAGCAAGCAGGGAACAGAAAAGCCTTAATGCATATTGGGTGACTAGTCAGTCGCAAAGAAACGAGTGGAAACAAGATGTGGTCATCAGTTTATACTAGTAAGAAATGCAAGGCTTCAGTTGTCAACAAAGGCATGATGGGGACAGAGATGCGTGAACCAAATGAGCAGTGAAAAATACGAAAATAAAATCTTAGAATTCCATTGCTCTTCATCATCTTAGATCAACCACAGCTCATCTGTACATTATTGATGTCATCATGATGTAATGCTTGGATTGTGGTACAGGGAAGTAGCCAAGAATTTATATATTCCGATTCGTCAAACTGGTATACAGGTTGAACAATGTGATGTCCTGCAAAGTAATGTGATGTCCTGCCAAATAATGTGATGTCCTGCAAAAATAATAGGATGGAATGGAAATCTGCAAATAGAAGTATATATGGCTGCAAGAGTTGTGGGAGGAGTTCTAAAAGTACTTGCTGTGGGAAGTGCACTACACTAAGGGTGTGCTCATCAGACTGTTTTCTGCAGGAATTGTCATAGTGCTGAAAGGTATGACCTGACAAGAACTGATAGTTTGCACTATTTAGTACATTCATATAGGCT
This sequence comes from Cladorhizidae sp. MBARI D1340-BT2, assembly GCA_028752905.1. Classification (NCBI taxonomy): domain Eukaryota; kingdom Metazoa; phylum Porifera; class Demospongiae; order Poecilosclerida; family Cladorhizidae; species Cladorhizidae sp. MBARI D1340-BT2. Next base: position 5,791,710 of record JAQNBH010000006.1, read on the forward strand.
CTCCATCATTACCATGGTTCTCTCACTCTACTGACTAGACAGCTAATTCTCTCTTCTGCATGTGTCTCACGTTACTAAAAATTGATAATAGTTTGTGCATGACAAAAATGTCTCGCCACCATGCATGGCTACATCATGTTGATAAATTCAGGAGCTGTGTCAGAATGAAACTCCAGCATCCTTCATATTAGCTATGGACCATACAACCCACTCTCACTTGCTGTGCAAGTGTTGTGGGTTGTTTTTTTCAAATCGGCTGCCATTTTCTCGATTTACATATACAGCACATTTGGGGGGGGAAGGAGACCCACTCATTCATATTTTTAAGGGTTAAAGGAACATTGAATGATATGTCATGCACAGCAATGCTAAGCAACTCAATCAAAAAGTACATTATTCCAAAAATTTATGTGATTTGAGAAGTGGCCAAGAAAATGGAGGGAAAACTTGGTATTGGTGTGCTTGTGTATTTATGTGTGTATATATGTAGGTTGAGTAGCATTCTCTAGCTATGGAGGCGAGATATGGAGGTGAGATATGCATTTTTGTCTCGACAATGCAGAAACTATTATCAATCTTGCTAAGGTAAAGACATGTACTTCTGTTTATAGCCGGATAATTGGCTAACTGATGCGATGCATACATACAGTAGAGGAGTGTGCTAATGATGGAGAGCATACTGAACAGAAAATAGTGTTTTAAGAGTGCAAACTACACTTAACAAGCTCTCGACAGCTTCCCTTTAATATTTTGATAGAGAGAGCAATTCCTGATGAGCTGACAATTAGGAAACTGCTTCAACATACTCTAAATCCAACGCCTCTTACACTGCCACATTTCTACATGCACACATTTCTGTTTCAGAATTTGCCATCCTATAATGTTGCAGGACATCAGGTTGTTCAAGCTTGGGCATCAGTTTTGGATTCTGTTAGTACACATAACTACAAATATACAATTCTTGGCTGCTTCTCCAAGTCACAATCCAATCATTACAATATCATGAGATTCATGACATCAATAATGTAATCAGTACTGCTTTAGGTCTTCAGCTGTGCTATTAAAAGTCTCTAAGTCCATGAATATCGACATAAATCTCATCTGACTTAGAAAACTGAAATCAATCATTCCAGATTAAAAAGATTAAAAAAATTCATAATAGTATATAGTAATAGATTATTTTTGCAGTAATAATAATATATTTATTTATTTTATTTTTAATTTAACTATCTTATTATTATTGTTATTGTTGTTATTATTATTGTTGCTGTTATTATTTTGTTGTTGTTATTTTTATTATTGTCATTATTATTAATATTATTATTATTATTATTATTATTATTATTATTATTATTATTATTATTATTATTATTATTATTATTATTATTATTATTATTATTATATTATTATATTATTATATTATTATTATTATTATTATTATTATTATTATTATTATTATTATTATTATTATTATTATTATTATTATTATTATTATTATTATTATTATTATTATTATTATTATTATTATTATTATTATTATTATTATTATTATTATTATTATTATTATTATTATTATTATTATTATTATTATTATTATTATTATTATTATTATTATTATTATTATTATTATTATTATTAATTCAATGCACACAGTACAAGACAACATAACATAGTTATATCAGTCCAAAACTAATAAAGACATAAATAATAACCAACAATAATTGTTAAACCAGAGGAAAGACACTCTAAAGAGAACAGGTCCCCAAAACTGCTGCCGTGTTACCACGCTGCATGGCCTCTGCAGCAAGAAATGATGTGAAATTTTTTCTCCAGTCTCTTCCTGAACTCGGCGACCTGCACAGCAAAAAAAAAGAGCATGCCTCGAGGCCAAAAACTCCAGAGGCCTTGAAGCCCACTGCCACTGCCTGGCACAAAATGATGTGTGGCCAAGATGTTCATCTTTTTGAGAAATTCCGCCCTCTCGGGTACCGCACCAGATCTCCTGAAATAAGTCTGGCATAAGATGGGGCAAAAGTGTCTGGGAATGTTACATCCCAGACCAGTACATGACCATTCTTCCAGGGGAAGACAGAGGCACCATCATCAAAGGGTGTTTTCCATCACCACAACAAATACCTGAAGGCTCTAGGTGTGCAGGAATCTTAGTAGCGGCGAGAGATCTTTTAATGATGTCATTCATTGCCGCATGCCTAGGCTGATGCCCCCTGACTTCTCCTGCAGCTGAGACCATGTCTCCCTAGCTGGTCCACATGTGCACTGCAGTGCTGACTACTACTGATCACTACTACTACTACTACTACTACTATTATTATTACTACTGTTATAAATAATAAATTGTAATAAGCATATCCACTAGAACCCATCACAGCCGCAGTGTCCCCACGCTGGATGACTAGGACCCAGCACAGCCGCAGTGTTCCCACGCATGACTAGGACCCAGCACAGCCGCAGTGTTCCCACGCATGACTAGGACCCAGCACAGCCGCAGTGTTCCCATGCATGACTAGGACCCAGCACAGCTGCAGTGTTCCCACGCTGGATGACTAGGACCCAGCACAGCCGCAGTGTTCCCACGCTGGACAGCAACAGAAATTCTCTGAAGGAGAAAATGATGAGAATGTGGTTCATTACACTCACCTTTTAGAGCCCCTTTGGTGCATTTTCATTGCTGTGCAGAAGAAAATGCTGCAGCTGTTTTGGCTACCTAGCTATTATAGCCCAATAATAGTCGAGCTTTGACTTTAAGTGGCACTAGTTGGACACGAGTTGTGATCAAAAGCTACCATTTATTTAGCACTGTTTAGAGATGATTGTGTTATAAGTGTTTGGTTTGACTGATGTTGTGAACAGCCAGTGTTTATAGATAATTGTGTAGGACAGTCTGACTGGTGCTGTCTACAAGAAAGGCATTTCTTTAGTGAGGTTTAGAAGTATAATTGTGTTCTACGCAGGGCAGTCTACCCAATGTATTGACAAAAAAACTCATTGCAACTCAACAAATATTATGCAACTCAACAAGCTGTATTTAGCATTTTATAAATTTCCTTGGGAGTTCTACCGTCAAAGCTACCTCTCATGGACACTAGGCAGCTGTGCTGGAAACACAAGCCTTAGAAGACAACTAGTCAGCTGCTGGGTTGCACAGAGGCCAAATTAACACATCATTGACGCTACAGCTAGGTTGCGACCAAGTGTGAAGTGGACACAAGCCAGAGAAATGTCACATCCAGCCACTTCTAATCCTATCTATTTTCATCAAGTAATCCAGTCCTGTTCTGTACAGCATTAGGTTATTATAATTCAATGGATTGCAACATGAAAAAGTAGCAAAACAATAACTATTTATTGATGAGGGGGGGGGGGGGGGGGGGGGGGGGGGGAAAGGGAGAAAATCAATGTCACCTTTATCCTTGACTTCATGACATTAGAATTACTAGGCCCTGACAAACGGGACCAGTGCTCAATCCACACCCTAAGATATATATATTATATGTGGGTATATATATAGCTATATATACATACATATATATATCACAGGGGCAGAGACAGCACATGAAAAGTGGGGGGGGGGGGGGGGCTCACCATTCATAAAGGGGGGACTATTGCATAATAGTTGTCATGTACTTGAGAATATACAAGTTGAGAATATACATAATACAATTGTATATACTGCAGCTAATATTTACCAAAGTATTTTATACGTTCTTCATTTCTAGCTATACCAAATCTAAATTATCAGTTTGTTTTTATGAAGGTAGAGTAATATAAGATTGTTAAGCCTCTGTTCAGTCATCGATGACCATGAATATGCTAGAATTTGCTTGAGTGCCGAAAACGCTCTTTCGGCTGTGGCAGACATTATTGGTATTGTCAAATACAGGCCAAGCAACTTGTGTACAGCTGGTAAGAGTTGCTTGAAAACCTCAATGGTATCCATAGCATCACATATAGTGTGTATTGAAGTGACACTTCTTACCTCACTTTCTTGATAATCTCATGAAGAAGTGGCAGCTTTATGTTCAACTCAGGCACATCTAAATCATCTTTGAAGCATGAGTCTCCAACTTTTTTCAATTCACTTTGGAAATCCACCTTCTCTTCCTCTCTTGGGCTTTGGAGCTGACATAACACCATTGTCATTGTGGAATCGGGCTTTGCTCACAATGTAGCAGCTATTCTAGGCTTGGTTCAAAGTACAGCAGCGAATTATATCATGTGTATGTACAAGTAATGTATCTGGTAGTGGTGAATATTTTTACAAAAGAACAGAACAGAAGGTGCTAAGGTATGATTTTAGAGCATTAAGTTGTTAATCATTAAATACTATTGTTATCCAAAACTGGGGGAATTCCAGCCCCCCCCTGCCCCCCCCCCCCCCCCAGGTTCTCTGCCACTGAATCATATATACATATAAATATATTACTAGCCTAGCACTGCCTGGATGAAAGGATGAGGGGCGTGGTTCTCCACCCCAAGTATTCATTCCCCAATTTATATACTCGCTTACATTTTTTATAGCAAGTATATACTTATATACAATAAAATTTAATTGTTCTGTTTAGCCTTCAGATAGCATTACTAGGCACTTGCATCAGAACCATTCCAAGTAATGTTGTTCTTTTCTCTACTCCTCTGCTTCCATCGTGTGAGTACCTACTCCTCTGCTTCCATCATGTGAGTACCTGCTCCTCTGCTTCCATCATGTGAGTACCTACTCCTCTGCTTGCATCATGTGAGTACCTACTCCTCTGCTTCCATCATGTGAGTACCTACTCCTCTGCTTCCATCATGTGAGTACCTACTCCTCTGCTTCCATCATGTGAGTACCTGCTCCTCTGCTTCCATCATGTGAGTACCTACTCCTCTGCTTCCATCGTGTGAGTACCTACTCCTCTGCTTCCATCATGTGAGTACCTGCTCCTCTGCTTCCATCATGTGAGTACCTACTCCTCTGCTTGCATCATGTGAGTACCTACTACTCTGCTTCCATCATGTGAGTACCTACTCCTCTGCTTCCATCATGTGAGTACCTACTCCTCTGCTTCCATCATGTGAGTACCTGCTCCTCTGCTTCCATCATGTGAGTACCTACTCCTCTGCTTCCATCGTGTGAGTACCTACTCCTCTGCTTCCATCATGTGAGTACCTACTCCTCTGCTTCCATCGTGTGAGTACCTACTCCTCTGCTTCCATCATGCGAGTACCTACTCCTCTGCTTCCATCATGTGAGTACCTACTCCTCTGCTTCCATCATGTGAGTACCTACTCCTCTGCTTCCATCGTGTGAGTACCTACTCCTCTGCTTCCATCATGTGAGTACCTACTCCTCTGCTTCCATCATGTGAGTACCTACTCCTCTGCTTCCATCACGTGAGTACCTACTCCTCTGCTTCCATTGTGTGAGTGCCTACTCCTCTGCTTCCATCATGTGAGTACCTACTCCTCTGCTTCCATCACGTGAGTACCTACTCCTCTGCTTCCATCACGTGAGTACCTACTCCTCTGCTTCCATCATGTGAGTACCTACTCCTCTGCTTCCATCATGTGAGTACCTACTCCTCTGCTTCCATCATGTGAGTACCTACTCCTCTGCTTCCATCATGTGAGTGCCTACTCCTCTGCTTCCATCGTGTGAGTGCCTACTCCTCTGCTTCCATCATGCGAGTACCTACTCCTCTGCTTCCATCATGCGAGTACCTACTCCTCTGCCTGCATCGTGTGAGTACCTACTCCTCTGCTTCCATCATGTGTAGTACCTACTCCTCTGCCTCCATCGTGTGAGTACCTACTCCTCTGCTTCCATCGTGTGAGTACCTACTCCTCTGCTTCCATCATGTGAGTACCTACTCCTCTGCTTCCATCATGTGAGTGCCTACTCCTCTGCTTCCATCGTGTGAGTACTTACTCCTCTGCTTCCATCATGTGAGTGCCTACTCCTCTGCTTCCATCATGTGAGTACCTGCTCCTCTGCTTCCATCATGTGAGTACCTCTCCTCTGCTTCCATCGTGTGAGTACCTACTCCTCTGCTTCCATCATGTGAGTACCTACTCCTCTGCTTCCATCATGTGAGTACCTACTCCTCTGCTTCCATCATGTGAGTACCTACTCCTCTGCTTCCATCATGTGAGTACCTACTCCTCTGCTTCCATCATGTGAGTGCCTACTCCTCTGCTTCCATCATGTGAGTACCTACTCCTCTGCTTCCATCATGTGAGTACCTGCTCCTCTGCTTCCATCATGTGAGTACCTCTCCTCTGCTTCCATCATGTGAGTACCTACTCCTCTGCTTCCATCATGTGAGTACCTGCTCCTCTGCTTCCATCATGTGAGTACCTCTCCTCTGCTTCCATCATGTGAGTACCTGCTCCTCTGCTTCCATCATGTGTAGTACCTACTCCTCTGCTTCCATCGTGTGAGTACCTGCTCCTCTGCTTCCATCATGTGAGTACCTACTCCTCTGCTTCCATCATGTGAGTACCTGCTCCTCTGCTTCCATCATGTGAGTACCTACTCCTCTGCTTCCATCATGTGAGTACCTACTCCTCTGCTTCCATCATGTGTAGTACCTACTCCTCTGCTTCCATCATGTGTAGTACCTACTCCTCTGCTTCCATCGTGTGAGTACCTGCTCCTCTGCTTCCATCATGTGAGTACCTACTCCTCTGCTTCCATCATGTGAGTACCTGCTCCTCTGCTTCCATTGTGTGAGTGCCTACTCCTCTGCTTCCAACATGTGAGTACCTACTCCTCTGCTTCCATCGTGTGAGTGCCTACTCCTCTGCTTCCATCATGTGCCTACTCCTCTGCTTCCATCATGTGCCTACTCCTCTGCTTGCATCATGTGAGTACCTACTCCTCTGCTTCCATCATGTGCCTACTCCTCTGCTTCCATGTGCCTACTCCTCTGCTTCCATCATGTGAGTACCTACTCCTCTGCTTCCATCATGTGAGTACCTACTCCTCTGCTTCCATCATGTGAGTACCTGCTCCTCTGCTTCCATTGTGTGAGTGCCTACTCCTCTGCTTCCAACATGTGAGTACCTACTCCTCTGCTTCCATCGTGTGAGTGCCTACTCCTCTGCTTCCATCATGTGCCTACTCCTCTGCTTCCATCATGTGCCTACTCCTCTGCTTGCATCATGTGAGTACCTACTCCTCTGCTTCCATCATGTGCCTACTCCTCTGCTTCCATGTGCCTACTCCTCTGCTTCCATCATGTGAGTACCTACTCCTCTGCTTCCATCATGTGAGTACCTACTCCTCTGCTTCCATCGTGTGAGTACCTGCTCCTCTGCTTCCATCGTGTGAGTACCTACTCCTCTGCTTCCATCATGCGAGTACCTACTCCTCTGCTTCCATCATGTGAGTACCTACTCCTCTGCTTCCATCATGTGAGTACCTACTCCTCTGCTTCCATTGTGTGAGTACCTGCTCCTCTGCTTCCATCATGTGAGTACCTACTCCTCTGCTTCCATCGTGTGAGAGTACCTACTCCTCTGCTTCCATCACGTGAGTACCTACTCCTCTGCTTCCATCATGTGAGTGCCTACTCCTCTGCTTCCATCATGTGAGTACCTACTCCTCTGCTTCCATCATGTGAGTACCTACTCCTCTGCTTCCATCGTGTGAGTACCTACTCATCTGCTCAAACAACACCTAGAAAACTGAAAACAAACAGATTCATTCCGGGAAGAACAAAAAGAAGATTTCCCCCCCCAATAGTGGGGTTCCTGGATGAGTGGCCATATTCTCGTGTGGGATGCTACTTGTGTGGACTTCTTTTGCACCTTCCTATATATGTATCTGAAGGTGCAGGTGTAGTGGCCAATAGAACTGAGTCCTTGAAGAAGGAAAGATGTGAACAGCTTCCACACATCTTTTGTTCCCATTGGGATAGGAGTGTTTGATACATCTGGTTTTCCTGGGAGTTGGGTGGTCATCTAAAAGGTGTGTGCAATGAACCATATTCTCATCATTTCCTCCTGAGAAGTTCCGTTGCTGTCCTGCATGGGAACACTGCGGCTGTGCTGGGTTCTAGTCAATCGACTAAACATGATCTAAATATATATACTCGTTTATTTATTTGTTTTGCTATTTTTTGTCAGTTATTATTTACTGCTGCTCTCTATAATATAATTATATATATAATAATTATAACTGTGTGATCATAACTGGTACATGTGGTCTTGAATTATGAAATGGCACATCTGCTAGTTCCATCAAATCTGCTTATTCTATATCCACTTGACTCCACTGATCTGGAACATCATATCATGACCACTTCAGTTTCAGAATTCCCTGCTGGCCTTGCTTCTCTTAGGATATACCCGAGTCCCTGCCAATGTGGTTCACTAGTGGGGCATGTAACCAGCAGTGAAAATGTCAGTGTTGATAGGTTTACTATTAGTGTTCTCATGATTCCATCATCGCAGTGCACAAGTGCTATATACCACAGTTGCCTGGTGTTCATTTCCTTGTGGAAACTTCTAGATCTCTACAGATCAGATGATGGGTGAATATTCTTTGCATGATAGTTGACTCCAGGTAATGTATAGCCAGAACGCATGGAAGCAGTGCCTCAATAAGATGAAGTATTCAGCCATTTCTTGGCAAATTAGTCCCAATGGAAACTAAAACCTCTGGTGGGAAGTCTGCACCTCCCAAGAGTTTGGGAGATGAGTTCGTTGGTTGTGTGGAGCCCATTAAGTCCCGTCAGATGCTGCGGCTACCTATTTTATAAATAAACAAATTAGTGCAAGAGCCATCTTGTTAGCGGCTACATAATAATCTAGTTATAGGTCAATAAATAGTCCAGCTTTGACTTCAAGTGAAGTAGTTATACAAGAATTTGGGATCTAGAACTACCATTTATTTAGCACTGTTTAGAGATGATTGTGTTATAAGTGTTTGGTTTGACTGATGTTGTTATCACAAACATTCATTATTTGGTAGTGCTTATAGATAATTGTTATAAAAGACTGACGCCATCTATCTCTCTCTATATATATACAAGAAAGGCATTTCTTTAGTGAGGTTTAGAAGTATAATTGTGTTCTAAGCAGGAGCAGTCTACCCAATGTGTTGACAAAAAAATTCTTGCAACTCAACAGCTGTATTTAGCATTTTATAAATTTTCTTAGGAGTTCTACCTTCAAAGCTACCTCTCATGGACACTAGGCAGCTGTGCCGGAAACACAAGCAAAGCAAGCCCTTAGAAGACAGCTAGACAGCAGCTGGGTTACACATAGGCCAAATCAACAAATTAGTGACGCTAAATAGCTAGGTTGCGACCAAGTCTGAAGTGGACACAAGCCAAGGCAAAGTCATTAGGTCACACAGTATTATCATGTCCAGTGACTGCCATAGCATTTAACTATAGCTGAAGCCTAGTCCAGTCTTATTCTGTACAGCATTAGGTTATCATGGGATTGCAACAAGAAGTATACAGTGAAACAATAAGCCATTACAGACACTAATATCTTCTTATTGATGGAGGGGGGAGGGGGAGGAGGAGGGGTTAATAAGGGAGGGGAAAAAAGAAGAGAAAAAGAGGGGGGAAAAGAACTGAAAAAAATCGACTCACCTTTATCAACTTCACAGAATTATCTAGACACTGCCCTAACCCAAGCATTGCTCCATCCACGCTCGAAGATATATGCATACGTATGTGGCTATATACACTAGCAGAGGAGCCCGGCATCAACCGGGAAAAAGGTGAGGGCGTGGTCCTCCCTCCTGTTTTGGGATCACTAAGCACTTATATACAAATGATAACGACTGCTGAGAAAAATAGATAATCAACTTTGAGCTATTACAACAAAAATATATTATAAAGAGTACCTGCTCATTGCAGAACCAGTCAAGATGACGCTGCCCTCCATAAACATCACCACTTCAGCAATAGAGTAAGGCTAGAAGCAGCCTCCTAGGAAACTGCTTAATAGGTTAGATAATCCTCTAAAACGTAGCTAGCTGTCTATACTTTTGTTGATAATTATGTTGCCATGAAGTGTGCTATTCATCACGAATGTAAAAAATACATGCAGGCACAAGTATTGCCTAAATTGTCAATGTTAACAACCATCTTGGGAAACAATGGCTTCCAGTTAGCTGGGAGTTTAATGTTGCTCAATGCAAAATAGCCCGTGTCTGTTCCAGTGTAGAAGTATATATATACTTCCTGGTGAATTTGAGCTTCCTAGCTTCAAAACTATAACAGTGTATAAAGGACACACACATACGCACAGACTTTCAATTAACAGGAGTCAGCGAGGAATGTGGCGAGTGGAATGTGGCGAGTGGAATGTGGAGTGGAATAATTCAGGTGCTCATATATACGTCAGTCTGGACACCATCTACACCACAGCCCCCCCCCCACCTCCAGCAGTCACTTGTGAACTGCTTCATTATCGAAAAGAATTGCTTCCGCTGTCTTGGCGCCATAATTCCTGGAAAAGGGTAGCTCATGACTACGCACACACGGGGGGAAATAACCACTAGTGGAATATGGAGAATATACAACCCGAGTATATATATCAAGTACAGAATATCTATCTATCTAGTTATCAGAATATAATGCTAGGATTGTGGCATGAACAATAGCAGCAGCAGCTGGAATCTTTGGAAATTTCACTTCCATAAAATCATAAAACAGTTGTATGTATATATGTATGTATGTATGTACGTAAAGGACAGATATCTGAAATATAGTTAGCTCTAATTGTACAGAGGCTCCACCTACTTCAGGAATATACGGATAATGGCCACGTTGAGTCTGCGCAATGGTATATTAGAATAAACCGGTGAAACACAAAACATCAGTGTACGTTTGACAATGATTAACATACTTGTCCCATGAATGCATATCTGTGTGCATATAGGTGTGCAACAAAAACTGCTTGGCAAAGAGAAACATGGCATGCGTGTATATAAGTGGGTGGGCACATTATACACACAATCATTTCGGTACTGCAGTGTCTGGAGAGGAAGGTTTATTGCCCGAGTCAGCAGAGAGAAACTTCTTGAAGAGATCAGCCTCCATCATCTTGATTTCCTCCACTGTGGACAACAGCAACATAATGGTCATATTAATGGCAAGAGTTGTTAATAATTACTACCGATGGATTCACCCACAGGCACAAACTCAGACATAGTTCATAACACAAAATGAATTGTTTGCACTGGACCCTAATATATATATAATAATTATAATATATATATTAATTTATTTTACCATTATTATATTATTGATTTTTTATTTTATTATAAAATTGTCGGAAATCTTACTTCCAGTTTGACGGTGTGAGCAAGCATAAAAAAATGGGAAATAAGGAAGACAACAAGCTGACAATTATAACTGTCATCACTGACCTCTCTCTTCCAGGCCTTGGCAGCTCTTTCTGAAAGCTCTTCTGCTGAGGAAGGCTACACAGGTACTTATGCTTAATTAATTAAGGGGGGACTACACCTGAAACCACCGAAATTTGAACGCATATTTGTAGCCATCATAACTTCCCCCCCCTTTCTTCTGTGAAGATACTTTTGATACCAACTTGTTGCTCATTCTGTGTGCTTTAAGATTATATGTGAAATGTCTCTATAGGCACCTTTTCTTAGAAGATACATCCAAAAAGGCAAGGGTCACTCCAAAAATTGCACCCCCCAAACTGCGGCGAGGATAATTCCCAAGTGCCTGGTCTACAGACGCCCAAATTTGGTTTGTAGCGTCCCAAGACATTTAGCTGTGATATAACGGAGACATATTTTTCAACACATCTCATGTTCATTAGTTCTAAGGCATTTCATTTCCAACCACGCAAAATACATGCAAAATCTGTGACGGCCACCTCTTCTAATCACCATAACTCGGCAATGCTTCAAGTAAAATAAGAATTGAAACCGTTATATCACAGAGCACTAAAAGAGCTCTCAAATGAACCCTAAAATTGAGGTAAGTGTGGCAAAGTATGTTCACCACAAAATCTGAACAAAATAGATTTTCAAAATTCCTGGGAACAGGTGTTGAAGGAGGGACAGTTGCATTTTTGGGGGGAGAGTGACCCACATGTATTTTCCCCCTTTTTTCTTCTTGAGGTTACCATTCTTGAGGTTACCACTTTATAACTCCATGGACTTGATATATAGCTCAAAAGATAAGTCTCTCTTTGTGCTCTCTGTTGATACTAAAATATTTTTCATAAGTATAACTATAGTTACGGGAGCTACAAGTAGAGGGAACCTCAAAAACCTGAATTGGCAGCATCAATATCTCCAGATTGCCATGTGCTAGTGCCAAGTGCTAGAGGTTGAAGCGCGGTCAAGCGCGCGGGTGGAAAATGAATTTCGTTAATAATCCATAAAACTCATTTCCCACCCACGCACTTGACCACATACTTACATTTTAGCGCCTTATGAAAACACTCATTGAATAAAGTAGGGCTTCCTCTAGCCACTAGTGCTAATTTCAAATCTTTAGCACTTGGCAATCTGGAGATATTTATGCTGCCAGTTCAGGCATTCAGGTTTTGAAGTTCCTTCCACTTCAGGTAACTTGGCTATAGTTATACCTATGAAAAATATTTTAGTATCAAAAGAGAGCACACAGAGAGACCTATCTTTTGAGCTATATATCAAGTCTACACCATGAAGTTTATAGAATCTACGGAGCTATAAAGTGGTAACCACAAGTTTTTTTAAATTTTTATAAAAAATGCTGCTGTCCCCCCCTTTAGTGTTCCTTGTTGGTTTCTCTTCAAATTTTTGAATCAATATGAGAAATTGCACGGACAAAACCCATCATAACTTTGAAATGGAGCATCCAATAGCTTTAGAATTGGCTAGTAGATATGTACAGCAACAGTTTGAAGTGATAAAAAAAATAAAAAAATCCCAGGTGTAGTACCCCCACAAGGAACCACTCTTAGCCACTTCACTGCCCTAGATGCCACATGGCGCATGTTTTTCTTCCACATGACCTCAACAAAAAAATTAATATAAAATCGTTTGCATACACTATAGATATCGGAGCATGCCACGTGCTCTGCTCGAGCTGTATTTAAAATATCTGACGTATAGCACCTGGCTTCTGGGCTACATGTGGACGATGTTTTGGTGATGCTGGGTGACAATACTTTTGGACTCCCTGAAGTTGGAAGTAGTGATGAGGAAGGAGTAGGGATGTTTGCCTGCCATGGACAACACATTAGACCTCGAAGAGCTAGCAGCTTGTGGATTCACAACCCATTTTTTCCCCAGGCCTGATGTAGTTGTGCTGAGTTGCGAGATGTGGACTGTGATGATGGTGAAGAATAGGATTAAGACACCAAACCACCGAGGTAAGTAATTAGCTATACTCATAAGATAGAGCATACTTTTTGTTGCTACTACTAATCTGAGCAAAATAGCATTTACCCGGGCACTTAGTGGGGTACTACCTAGCTAGCTATCTAGATAGATATTATTTACCCGGCACTTGGTGGGTACTACCTAGCTAAGCTATCTAGATAGATATTATTTACTGGGGCACTTGGTGAGTACTACCTAGCTAGCTAGATATTATTTACCCAGGCACTTGGTGGGTACTACATAGCTAGCTAATAGCTAGATATACCCGGGCACTTGGTGGGAACTACCTAGCTAGCAGATATACCCGGGCACTTGGTGGGAACTACCTAGCTAGCAGATATACCCGGGCACTTGGAGGGAACTACCTAGCTAGCAGATATACCCGGGCACTTGGTGGGAACTACCTAGCTAGCTAGATATTATTTACCCAGGCACTTGGTGGGTACTACATAGCTAGCAGATATACCCGGGCACTTGGTGAGTACTACCTAGCTAGCTAGATATTATTTACCCAGGCACTTGGTGGGTACTACATAGCTAGCAGATATACCCGGGCACTAGCTAGCTAACTATCTATCTAGCTCGATATTTTTAGTTAGCTAACAGCTTGCACAACATAATCCGCAAGCTCTACCGCGACCTTCACTCTGCTGCCATAGAGCACTTGCTTTGCTGTTTTTTAAATTAAGTGTTGTATGTTTTGTATTCCCTGCGGCTAAATGGTATTCTATTCAAAAAAGACTGCAACATTTTCATCACAAAACCTTCTGGGTGCAGTGAATCACAATGCAGCCTCATATTATACAGGGTGCACAATGCAGCCTCATATTATACAGGGTGCACAATGCAGCCTCATATTATACAGGGTGCACAATGCAGCCTCATATTATACAGGGTGCACAATGCAGCCTCATATTGGTGCACAATGCAGCCTCATATTATACAGGGTGCACAATGCAGCCTCATATTATACAGGGTGCACAATGCAGCCTCATATTATACAGAGTGCACAATGCAACCTCATATTATACAGGGTGCACAATGCAGCCTCATATTATACAGGGTGCACAATGCAGCCTCATATTATACAGGGTGCACAATGCAGCCTCATATTATACAGAGTGCACAATGCAACCTCATATTATACAGGGTGCACAATGCAGCCTCATATTATACAGGGTGCACAATGCAGCCTCATATTATACAGGGTGCAGTGCAGCCTCATATTATACAGAGTGCACAATGCAGCCTCATATTATACAGAGTGCACAATGCAACCTCATATTATACAGGGTGCACAATGCAGCCTCATATTATACAGGGTGCACAATGCAGCCTCATATTATACAGGGTGCACAATGCAGCCTCATATTATACAGGGTGCACAATGCAGCCTCATATTATACAGGGTGCACAATGCAGCCTCATATTATACAGGGTGCACAATGCAGCCTCATATTATACAGAGTGCACAATGCAACCTCATATTATACAGGGTGCACAATGCAGCCTCATATTATACAGGGTGCACAATGCAGCCTCATATTATACAGAGTGCACAATGCAGCCTCATATTATACAGAGTGCACAATGCAACCTCATATTATAGGTGCACAATGCAGCCTCATATTATACAGGGTGCACAATGCAGCCTCATATTATACAGGGTGCACAATGCAGCCTCATATTATACAGGGTGCACAATGCAGCCTCATATTATACAGGGTGCACAATGCAGCCTCATATTATACAGGGTGCACAATGCAGCCTCATATTATACAGGGTGCACAATGCAACCTCATATTATACAGAGTGCACAATGCAACCTCATATTATACAGGGTGCACAATGTAGCCTCATATTATACAGGGTGCACAATGCAGCCTCATATTATACAGGGTGCACAATGCAGCCTCATATTATACAGGGTGCACAATGCAGCCTCATATTATACAGGGTGCACAATGCAGCCTCATATTATACAGGGTGCAGTGAATGACAATGCAGCCTCATATTTATAATTATACTCTCCAGTAATCCAATCATCAACAATGGTATTCATTATGTGGTCTGTTGCTAAGCAACACAGTGTTGACCACAATACCTGTCAACACCAATGCTGCAACCATAAATCACGGTTGCTAGGGACATTTATGCACTCCTGGTGATTACTACTGTAGAATACGTACTCGGCACCCATGGGCGCTCAACCACTCGCCTCTAAAATCAGGGGGGTGGGCGCTAGCTCCAGCAGATGGGCGGTTACTACGGCAACTCAGTTTGCGTCATTACTCCACTGATTTTCACACGGAACCAATAATTGTGCACACGGTTTTGGGGCGCGGCGCGCTCATGCAATAACACTGAAGTGCAGTACAATACAGTGTAAAGATAAAACATGTGCTAGCTGGTGTTGATTTTGTTCGTCCTCTTCTCCAGGCTCTTCTAGCCCTTCCAACTCATCAGCTTCACCATCACTCATCCCAGCGAAAGGATCTTCGTCGTTGTCGTCACTCTCCTCATCAACTTTCTTCGGAACGCATTCCCTGATGAAGTCATCCTCAGAACCATCAATGCTTTTAGAAATCCCACAGTAAAGGAAGGAGCGAGCTATTAATTCTTCTGGAATGGCACCCCATGCAGCAGAGACCCAATCAATTGCATCCTGTCTTGAGGGGGGCTTCAAGTTGCCTTTCTTTGTCCTGCAGGTGTTGGCTCTTCTCCTCCATTCCATCCACAGTTCCCTCATTTTATCCTTGAATGGCTTTCACAGAAACATCCATTGGCTGTGCCAGGGATGTGCAGCCACCTAGACAAAATGTAAGCATTTGCATGCCATCATTTGTGACAAGACTATTGAAATTGGTTCACTCCATTACCTGCCCGATGAATACCAGGTCTGTTTCCAACTCCTCAGCTACATCCTTGGTGTCAGCACACTTGAGTGGACGATAGGCATCTAGGACAAGGTCGTCGTGTACCATACAAAGACTTCTCCCATATCCTGCGTAGCCAGCTGTGCAGTTTTGTGCGTGTCATCCTTCCATTTTCGCTGGCAGTGACCTCAACATTGTCAGGAACTGTAAGTCCTGCTGCAACACGTGGGCCAAATTTTCCATTTCTCTCTTTGAAAACAATGACAGCAGAGAGTTTTGTTCCATCTCCTGTGGCACACAAAGCTACCGTGAAACCCTTCTTTTGGGCACCAGTGGTAGCAATGCGAATGCTTCTCTCTCCACGACGATTGTTGGTGGCAGAAGGTACTGAATCAAACCTAGTGAACAAGGTAAAGTGACAAGCTATCATACAATGTTTGCCTGCACATTGTTTGATCCATGTTGCCAATATCTGATTTTCTATACCCTTGTAGCTCTCGGTATCTGACAATGGTCCTCCGAAAGTGGGTGAGCTGCACCTTAAAGTCCTGAGGCACCTTTTGAGAGGTGTTTGGGCACCGCCTGTAGCCTACATTCCATCGCTTCTTCCAGCCACGTAGCCACATGGGGGGGTGCATGGATGCCTATTCTCATAGAGATTTGCAAGGCTCTCTCCATGAGGTCTTTGTTAAGAACAGCCCTGCCTTCAGAGCGCTCTAGCTCTAGGTAGTCAAAGACCTCTATATCTACTTGTTGGCTGAAGACTGGTGCACCAGCATGAAGTTTCCTTTTCTTCTTCCACCACCATTGTTGGCATCAACCAGTGTATCGTACTTTTCATTCCACTCACGCACTCGCTTTCTGTCGACTCCAATTTTTTTTTTTGCTGTCTGTGATATATTTTGCATCTCTTGTCCTCTGTACCATTCTACAATCTCTACTTTATAAGCCACTGTGTAACTTTTCAGTTTTTTACCGGCATGACTCTGTGTCATCTTGACCAACACTCTAGCTAGTTCAGGGCAGCATGGACACTGAAATGGGAGTGGTCTGGGGGGTGGACGCGACGCGGACACATGGCCAAGCAGCTGAATCGTGCGTCGTAGCTGGTGGACGCTCGATCTCGATCGTCCTAAACCCGGATGGTGGGAGGTTACTACGTCAATGGGCGCTTAGTCTAGAACGTCCTAATCCAGGGGGTGGGCGCTTACTACATCGTGGGCACTTACTACGTACTCTATGGTATGTACAATAAGGGCACAATTTCAAACAAATGCAGTGTAAATCTAGCAGGGGAAGGGTCAAGTCCCTTCCTTGGTAACCGAGGCGGGTCTGGCTAGATTCCTTGTAATTTACACTTGTGAAAAGCTTCCACATGTCTATTTCAATGGAGTTGACACAATACTGAATATTGCCATGACAAAAGACTGAGCTATAAATAATAATCATTTAAAAACACAAACTACATGTAGTCAAGGGTCAATCACTTAAGGTAATACTTGCTTCCCTAAAAAGCATTTTCCAAACCATGAACATATTTTCTGGAGGTAAGCCTTGCCGTGTCCTAAGACCATGAACATATTTCTTGGGAGGTAGGCCTTGCCTGTACCATGAACATATTTCTTGGGAGGTAGGCCTTGCCTGTACCATGAACATATTTCTTGGGAGGTAGGCCTTGTCTGTGTCCTAAGACCATGAACATATTTCTTGGGAGGTAACTAAGACCATGAACATATTTCCTGGGAGGTACGTCATGCTTGTGTCCTAAGTCGAACAATCACAGCAAACAGCAACGCTGCCTTAGTAGTGCTCAGCCGTAAACATCTGCTCACTGCTGGTTGGTTGTAACCATCAGCACATATCACTGGAATCATCACAATAAATAAATAAATTACTGCCAGTTTCTTCCTGGCCGCAATATGCACACACTTCAAAGTCACCACCCCATGAAAGATAATTACATTCATCAAACAATAAAACACCCACGAGCGAGCACGAACGTATGCCGCCAGTCCACGTACACACTGCACACGCACAGTAAATGTATCACCTGATTCTCTCAGTCAGCTGTCTCTCTCCAGTAACCAAGCGAGGGTAGCTCTGAACGTAAGCAATGTTTCACACCGAGGAGAGGGGAGGAACCCAACCACCCCGCAAAAAATTGATTATTCAATACACTAGATCAAGGTACATATAATGTACAGTGTTTTGAAATTTCACAGTTGCAAAGAAGATGGGCCTATTTGGTTGGTTGGTTTTAAACTCACTCGCCGTCAACAGTGTCAAATGGCGCTCGGGGGTTCATCCATAAAAAACACACGTGTGCGAGCGCGATCATTTATGCACCATAATATTTATACCATAAAATACCTGCTCCATCATGCACCTAATCTCACTCAAGCATGTCACTTCACAGTAACTAGGGAAGGGGGGTCTCTAAAACAAAGATAATGATATTCATTGTTTGTTAAAGCCTAACACAATGTTTAACATGAATAATGCTATCCCATAATATTTGATTGCTGGAACTCAAGTGAATTTCTGACTTGGTAGAGACGTTGAACTGAAGCTGGTTCGATTTTTAAAATTTATTTTCCCAGCAAACTGGCGATAGAGAGAGTTAAGAGATCCCCCCTCCCCCCCCAAATCACAAACCCTGTATAAAACACTGCCATATAAGGTCAAGCAAAGGGCACCACCCACCATCATTATCATCATCGTCATCATCATCATCCAGATCGTCAGAATCCTCCGAGTCCTCATCTCCTTTTAGCCGGACCTGTGCTGGACGCGACTTCGCTTTCTGCAGGCCACACACATCCACTTTTAGGGGTGTCCCCTTACCCAGGTCCATCTTCAATCTATCCAACTCCGATTCTGCCTTTGCCCGTGACTCCGCCTCCTAATTAATAAGTCACATGATACATGGAACACATACATTTCTCCATTATGGTAAAAAGCTAGAAAGGGGAATGGTTTAAAGGTCATCGCCTCAACCCGTAGTTACGTACTGGATTTTAAGCACTCTGTTCATTTGCTGAGAATATCATGTTCCTAAGATATATTACACAGCGAACTGTACCAAGTCCTTGAAGGAGGCTGCAGCTGACCCTCCACCTAAGAGCTTGAAGGAGGCTGCAGCTGACCCTCCACCTAAGAGCTGTCTCTAATAGCAACAAGCTATGGCATGTGCTGACTTTGTAATGTACTAGAAGAAACAAGTCTGCAAATGTTATTAAAAGGAGGTGGTCGTGCTGGGGTCACAATGTACTAGAAGAAACAAGTCTGCAAATGTTATTAAAAGGAGGTGGTCGTGCTGGGGTCACAGAACTCTGACTCGGATATTGATATTGCTGGACCAAGGAAGCTCTCAACATCTCAATTGCTGACCAACTGCCCATTAAAGAACAAAAATGTTTTTATTGACAGATGGTTGGCCTGGTTGGACATCAAGGAAGCTGTAGTGTACCTATGTTGACCACAACAAGGCGGATGACCCTTTACCACATTTAAAGTGCCAATTTTAATAGTAGTGCAATGATTGTGAATATGATACTAATTGGTAAAGGGACATCGACTGGTTGAGTTCTACATAAGCACAGCCTTCAACTAGACCAGGCCAGACCTAGGCATTCAAGAACTAGACCAGGCCAGACCTAGGCATTCAAGAACTGGACCAGGCCAGACCTAGGCATTCAAGAACTAGACCAGGCCAGACCTAGGCATTCAAGAGACCAGGCCAGACCTAGGCATTCAAGAACTAGACCAGGCCAGACCTAGGCATTCAAGAACTAGACCAGGCCAGACCTAGGCATTCAAGAACTAGACCAGGGCCAGACCTAGGCATTCAAGAACTAGACCAGGCCAGACCTAGGCATTCAAGAACTAGACCAGGCCAGACCTAGGCATTCAAGAACTAGACCAGGCCAGACCTAGGCATTCAAGAACTAGACCAGGCCAGACCTAGGCATTCAAGAACTAGACCAGGGCCAGACCTAGGCATTCAAGAACTAGACCAGGCCAGACCTAGGCATTCAAGAACTAGACCAGGCCAGACCTAGGCATTCAAGAACTAGACCAGGCCAGACCTAGGCATTCAAGAACTAGACCAGGCCAGACCTAGGCATTCAAGAACTAGACCAGGCCAGACCTAGGCATTCAAGAACTAGACCAGGCCAGACCTAGGCATTCAAGAACTAGACCAGGCCAGACCTAGGCATTCAAGAACTAGACCAGGCCAGACCTAGGCATTCAAGAACTAGACCAGGCCAGACCTAGGCATTCAAGAACTAGACCAGGCCAGACCTAGGCATTCAAGAACTAGACCAGGGCCAGACCTAGGCATTCAAGAACTAGACCAGGCCAGACCTAGGCATTCAAGAACTAGACCAGGCCAGACCTAGGCATTCAAGAACTAGACCAGGCCAGACCTAGGTATTCAAGAACTAGACCAGGGCCAGACCTAGGCATTCAAGAACTAGACCAGGCCAGACCTAGGCATTCATGAACTAGACCAGGGCCAGACCTAGGCATTCAAGAACTAGACCAGGGCCAGACCTAGGCATTCAAGAACTAGACCAGGGCCAGACCTAGGCATTCAAGAACTAGACCAGGCCAGACCTAGGCATTCAAGAACTAGACCAGGCCAGACCTAGGCATTCAAGAACTAGACCAGGCCAGACCTAGGCATTCAAGAACTGGACCAGGGCCAGACCTAGGCATTCAAGAACTGGACCAGGGCCAGACCTAGGCATTCAAGAACTAGACCAGGCCAGACCTGGGCATTCAAGAACTAGACCAGGCCAGACCTAGGCATTCAAGAACTAGACCAGGCCAGACCTAGGCATTCAAGAACTAGACCAGGCCAGACCTAGGCATTCAAGAACTAGACCAGGCCAGACCTAGGCATTCAAGAACTAGACCAGGCCAGACCTAGGCATTCAAGAACTAGACCAGGCCAGACCTAGGCATTCAAGAACTAGACCAGGCCAGACCTAGGCATTCAAGAACTAGACCAGGCCAGACCTGGGCATTCAAGAACTAGACCAGGCCAGACCTAGGCATTCAAGAACTAGACCAGGCCAGACCTAGGCATTCAAGAACTAGACCAGGCCAGACCTGGGCATTCAAGAACTAGACCAGGGCCAGACCTAGGCATTCAAGAACTAGACCAGGCCAGACCTAGGCATTCAAGAACTAGACCAGGGCCAGACCTAGGCATTCAAGAACTAGACCAGGCCAGACCTAGGCATTCAAGAACTAGACCAGGCCAGACCTAGGCATTCAAGAACTAGACCAGGCCAGACCTAGGCATTCAAGAACTAGACCAGGCCAGACCTAGGCATTCAAGAACTAGACCAGGCCAGACCTAGGCATTCAAGAACTAGACCAGGCCAGACCTAGGCATTCAAGAACTAGACCAGGCCAGACCTAGGCATTCAAGAACTAGACCAGGCCAGACCTAGGCATTCAAGAACTAGACCAGGCCAGACCTAGGCATTCAAGAACTAGACCAGGCCAGACCTAGGCATTCAAGAACTAGACCAGGCCAGACCTAGGCATTCAAGAACTAGACCAGGCCAGACCTAGGCATTCAAGAACTAGACCAGGCCAGACCTGGGCATTCAAGAACTGGACCAGGCCAGACCTGGGCATTCAAGAACTAGACCAGGCCAGACCTAGGCATTCAAGAACTAGACCAGGCCAGACCTAGGCATTCAAGAACTAGACCAGGCCAGACCTGGGCATTCAAGAACTAGACCAGGCCAGACCTGGGCATTCAAGAACTAGACCAGGCCAGACCTAGGCATTCAAGAACTAGACCAGGCCAGACCTAGGCATTCAAGAACTAGACCAGGCCAGACCTAGGCATTCAAGAACTAGACCAGGCCAGACCTAGGCATTCAAGAACTAGACCAGGCCAGACCTAGGCATTCAAGAACTAGACCAGGCCAGACCTAGGCATTCAAGAACTAGACCAGGCCAGACCTAGGCATTCAAGAACTAGACCAGGCCAGACCTAGGCATTCAAGAACTAGACCAGGCCAGACCTAGACCAGGCCAGACCTAGGCATTCAAGAACTAGACCAGGCCAGACCTAGGCATTCAAGAACTAGACCAGGCCAGACCTAGGCATTCATGAACTAGACCAGGCCAGACCTAGGCATTCAAGAACTAGACCAGGCCAGACCTAGGCATTCAAGAACTAGACCAGGCCAGACCTAGGCATTCATGAACTAGACCAGGCCAGACCTAGGCATTCAAGAACTAGACCAGGCCAGACCTAGGCATTCAAGAACTAGACCAGGCCAGACCTAGGCATTCAAGAACTAGACCAGGCCAGACCTAGGCATTCAAGAACTAGACCAGGCCAGACCTAGGCATTCAAGAACTAGACCAGGCCAGACCTAGGCATTCAAGAACTAGACCAGGGCCAGACCTAGGCATTCAAGAACTAGACCAGGCCAGACCTAGGCATTCAAGAACTAGACCAGGCCAGACCTGGGCATTCAAGAACTAGACCAGGCCAGACCTAGGCATTCAAGAACTAGACCAGGGCCAGACCTAGGCATTCAAGAACTAGACCAGGGCCAGACCTAGGCATTCAAGAACTAGACCAGGCCAGACCTAGGCATTCAAGAACTAGACCAGGCCAGACCTAGGCATTCAAGAACTAGACCAGGCCAGACCTAGGCATTCAAGAACTAGACCTGGCCAGACCTAGGCATTCAAGAACTAGACCAGGCCAGACCTAGGCATTCAAGAACTAGACCAGGGCCAGACCTAGGTATTCAAGAACTAGACCAGGCCAGACTTAGGCATTCAAGAACTAGACCAGGCCAGACCTAGGCATTCAAGAACTAGACCAGGCCAGACCTAGGCAAGGCATTCAAGAACTAGACCAGGGCCAGACCTAGGCATTCAAGAACTAGACCAGGCCAGACCTAGGCATTCAAGAACTAGACCAGGCCAGACCTAGGCATTCAAGAACTAGACTAGGGCCAGACCTAGGCATTCAAGAACTAGACCAGGCCAGACCTATGCATTCAAGAACTAGACCAGGCCAGACCTAGGCATTCAAGAACTAGACCAGGAACTAGACCAGGCCAGACCTAGGCATTCAAGAACTAGACCAGGCCAGACCTAGGCATTCAAGAACTAGACCAGGCCAGACCTAGGCATTCAAGAACTAGACCTGGGCCAGACCTAGGCATTCAAGAACTAGACCAGGCCAGACCTAGGCATTCAAGAACTAGACCAGGCCAGACCTAGGCATTCAAGAACTAGACCAGGCCAGACCTAGGCATTCAAGAACTAGACCAGGCCAGACCTAGGCATTCAAGAACTAGACCAGGGCCAGACCTAGGCATTCAAGAACTAGACCAGGCCAGACCTAGGCATTAAAGAACTAGACCAGGCCAGACCTAGGCATTCAAGAACTAGACCAGGCCAGACCTAGGCATTCAAGAACTAGACCAGGCCAGACCTAGGCATTCAAGAACTAGACCAGGCAAGACCTAGGCATTCAAGAACTAGACCAGGCCAGACCTAGGCATTCAAGAACTAGACCAGGCCAGACCTAGGCATTCAAGAACTAGACCAGGGCCAGACCTAGGCATTCAAGAACTAGACCAGGCCAGACCTAGACATTCAAGAACTAGACCAGGCCAGACCTAGGCATTCAAGAACTAGACCAGGCCAGACCTAGGCATTCAAGAACTAGACCAGGCCAGACCTAGGCATTCAAGAACTAGACCAGGCCAGACCTAGGCATTCAAGAACTAGACCAGGCCAGACCTAGGCATTCAAGAACTAGACCAGGCCAGACCTAGGCATTCAAGAACTAGACCAGGCCAGACCTAGGCATTCAAGAACTAGACCAGGCCAGACCTGGGCATTCAAGAACTAGACCAGGCCAGACCTAGGCATTCAAGAACTAGACCAGGCCAGACCTAGGCATTCAAGAACTAGACCAGGCCAGACCTAGGCATTCAAGAACTAGACCAGGCCAGACCTAGGCATTCAAGAACTAGACCAGGCCAGACCTAGGCATTCAAGAACTAGACCAGGGCCAGACCTAGGCATTCAAGAACTAGACCAGGCCAGACCTAGACATTCAAGAACTAGACCAGGCCAGACCTAGGCATTCAAGAACTAGACCAGGCCAGACCTAGGCATTCAAGAACTAGACCAGGCCAGACCTAGGCATTCAAGAACTAGACCAGGCCAGACCTGGGCATTCAAGAACTAGACCAGGAACTAGACCAGGCCAGACCTAGGCATTCAAGAACTAGACCAGGCCAGACCTAGGCATTCAAGAACTAGACCAGGCCAGACCTAGGCATTCAAGAACTAGACCAGGCCAGACCTAGGCATTCAAGAACTAGACCAGGCCAGACCTAGGCATTCAAGAACTAGACCAGGCCAGACCTAGGCATTCAAGAACTAGACCAGGCCAGACCTAGGCATTCAAGAACTAGACCAGGCCAGACCTAGGCATTCAAGAACTAGACCAGGCCAGACCTAGGCATTCAAGAACTAGACCAGGCCAGACCTAGGCATTCAAGAACTAGACCAGGCCAGACCTAGATATTCAAGAACTAGACCAGGCCAGACCTAGATATTCAAGAACTAGACCAGGCCAGACCTAGGCATTCAAGAACTAGACCAGGGCCAGACTTAGGCATTCAAGAACTAGACCAGGCCAGACCTAGACATTCAAGAACTAGACCAGGCCAGACCTAGGCATTCAAGAACTAGACCAGGCCAGACCTAGGCATTCAAGAACTAGACCAGGCCAGACCTAGGCATTCAAGAACTAGACCAGGCCAGACCTAGGCATTCAAGAACTAGACCAGGCCAGACCTAGGCATTCAAGAACTAGACCAGGCCAGACCTAGGCATTCAAGAACTAGACCAGGCCAGACCTAGGCATTCAAGAACTAGACCAGGCCAGACCTGGGCATTCAAGAACTAGACCAGGCCAGACCTAGGCATTCAAGAACTAGACCAGGCCAGACCTAGGCATTCAAGAACTAGACCAGGCCAGACCTAGGCATTCAAGAACTAGACCAGGCCAGACCTGGGCATTCAAGAACTAGACCAGGCCAGACCTAGGCATTCAAGAACTAGACCAGGCCAGACCTAGGCATTCAAGAACTAGACCAGGCCAGACCTAGGCATTCAAGAACTAGACCAGGCCAGACCTAGGCATTCAAGAACTAGACCAGGCCAGACCTAGGCATTCAAGAACTAGACCAGGCCAGACCTAGGCATTCAAGAACTAGACCAGGCCAGACCTAGGCATTCAAGAACTAGACCAGGCCAGACCTAGGCATTCAAGAACTAGACCAGGCCAGACCTAGGCATTCAAGAACTAGACCAGGCCAGACCTAGGCATTCAAGAACTAGACCAGGCCAGACCTAGGCATTCAAGAACTAGACCAGGCCAGACCTAGGCATTCAAGAACTAGACCAGGCCAGACCTAGGCATTCAAGAACTAGACCAGGCCAGACCTAGGCATTCAAGAACCAGACCAGGCCAGACCTAGGCATTCAAGAACTAGACCAGGCCAGACCTAGGCATTCAAGAACTAGACCAGGCCAGACCTAGGCATTCAAGAACTAGACCAGGCCAGACCTAGGCATTCAAGAACTAGACCAGGCCAGACCTAGGCATTCAAGAACTAGACCAGGCCAGACCTAGGCATTCAAGAACTAGACCAGGCCAGACCTAGGCATTCAAGAACTAGACCAGGCCAGACCTAGGCATTCAAGAACTAGACCAGGCCAGACCTAGGCATTCAAGAACTAGACCAGGCCAGACCTAGGCATTCAAGAACTAGACCAGGCCAGACCTAGATATTCAAGAACTAGACTAGACCAGGCCAGACCTAGGCATTCAAGAACTAGACCAGGCCAGACCTAGGCATTCAAGAACTAGACCAGGCCAGACCTGGGCATTCAAGAACTAGACCAGGCCAGACCTAGGCATTCAAGAACTAGACCAGGCCAGACCTAGGCATTCAAGAACTAGACCAGGCCAGACCTAGGCATTCAAGAACTAGACCAGGCCAGACCTAGACATTCAAGAACTAGACCAGGCCAGACCTAGGCATTCAAGAACTAGACCAGGCCAGACCTAGGCATTCAAGAACTAGACCAGGGCCAGACCTAGGCATTCAAGAACTAGACCAGGCCAGACCTAGGCATTCAAGAACTAGACCAGGCCAGACCTAGGCATTCAAGAACTAGACCAGGGCCAGACCTAGGCATTCAAGAACTAGACCAGGCCAGACCTAGGCATTCAAGAACTAGACCAGGCCAGACCTAGGCATTCAAGAACTAGACCAGGCCAGACCTATGCATTCAAGAACTAGACCAGGCCAGACCTAGGCATTCAAGAACTAGACCACGCCAGACCTAGGCATTCAAGAACTAGACCAGGCCAGACCTAGGCATTCAAGAACTAGACCAGGCCAGACCTAGGCATTCAAGAACTAGACCAGGCCAGACCTAGGCATTCAAGAACTAGACCAGGCCAGACCTAGGCATTCAAGAACTAGACCAGGCCAGACCTAGGCATTCAAGAACTAGACCAGGCCAGACCTAGGCATTCAAGAACTAGACCAGGCCAGACCTAGGCATTCAAGAACTAGACCAGGCCAGACCTAGGCATTCAAGAACTAGACCAGGCCAGACCTAGGCATTCAAGAACTAGACCAGGCCAGACCTAGGCATTCAAGAACTAGACCAGGGCCAGACCTAGGCATTCAAGAACTAGACCAGGCCAGACCTAGGCATTTAAGAACTAGACCAGGCCAGACCTAGGCATTCAAGAACTAGACCAGGCCAGACCTAGGGCATTCAAGAACTAGACCAGGCCAGACCTAGGCATTCAAGAACTAGACCAGGGCCAGACCTAGATATTCAAGAACTAGACCAGGCCAGACCTAGGCATTCAAGAACTAGACCAGGCCAGACCTAGGCATTCAAGAACTAGACCAGGCCAGACCTAGGCATTCAAGAACTAGACCAGGCCAGACCTAGGCATTCAAGAACTAGACCAGGCCAGACCTAGGCATTCAAGAACTAGACCAGAGCCAGACCTAGGCATTCAAGAACTAGACCAGGCCAGACCTAGGCATTCAAGAACTAGACCAGGCCAGACCTAGGCATTCAAGAACTAGACCAGGGCCAGACCTAGGCATTCAAGAACTAGACCAGGCCAGACCTAGGCATTTAAGAACTAGACCAGGCCAGACCTAGGCATTCAAGAACTAGACCAGGCCAGACCTAGGCATTCAAGAACTAGACCAGGCCAGACCTAGGCATTCAAGAACTAGACCAGGCCAGACCTAGGCATTCAAGAACTAGACCAGGCCAGACCTAGGCATTCAAGAACTAGACCAGGCCAGACCTAGGCATTCAAGAACTAGACCAGGCCAGACCTAGGCATTCAAGAACTAGACCAGGCCAGACCTAGGCATTCAAGAACTAGACCAGGCCAGACCTAGGCATTCAAGAACTAGACCAGGCCAGACCTAGGCATTCAAGAACTAGACCAGGCCAGACCTAGGCATTCAAGAACTAGACCAGGCCAGACCTAGGCATTCAAGAACTAGACCAGGCCAGACCTAGGCATTCAAGAACTAGACCAGGCCAGACCTAGGCATTCAAGAACTAGACCAGGCCAGACCTAGGCATTCAAGAACTAGACCAGGCCAGACCTAGGCATTCAAGAACTAGACCAGGCCAGACCTAGGCATTCAAGAACTAGACCAGGCCAGACCTAGGCATTCAAGAACTAGACCAGGCCAGACCTAGGCATTCAAGAACTAGACCAGGCCAGACCTAGGCATTCAAGAACTAGACCAGGCCAGACCTAGGCATTCAAGAACTAGACCAGGCCAGACCTAGGCATTCAAGAACTAGACCAGGCCAGACCTAGGCATTCAAGAACTAGACCAGGCCAGACCTAGGCATTCAAGAACTAGACCAGGCCAGACCTAGGCATTCAAGAACTAGACCAGGCCAGACCTAGGCATTCAAGAACTAGACCAGGCCAGACCTAGGCATTCAAGAACTAGACCAGGCCAGACCTAGGCATTCAAGAACTAGACCAGGCCAGACCTAGGCATTCAAGAACTAGACCAGGCCAGACCTAGGCATTCAAGAACTAGACCAGGCCAGACCTAGGCATTCAAGAACTAGACCAGGGCCAGACCTAGGCATTCAAGAACTAGACCAGGCCAGACCTAGGCATTCAAGAACTAGACCAGGCCAGACCTAGGCATTCAAGAACTAGACCAGGCCAGACCTAGGCATTCAAGAACTAGACCAGGCCAGACCTAGGCATTCAAGAACTAGACCAGGCCAGACCTAGGCATTTCAAGAACTAGACCAGGCCAGACCTAGGCATTCAAGAACTAGACCAGGCCAGACCTAGGCATTCAAGAACTAGACCAGGCCAGACCTAGGCATTCAAGAACTAGACCAGGCCAGACCTAGGCATTCAAGAACTAGACCAGGCCAGACCTAGGCATTCAAGAACTAGACCAGGCCAGACCTAGGCATTCAAGAACTAGACCAGGCCAGACCTAGGCATTCAAGAACTAGACCAGGCCAGACCTAGGCATTCAAGAACTAGACCAGGCCAGACCTAGGCATTCAAGAACTAGACCAGGCCAGACCTAGGCATTCAAGAACTAGACCAGGCCAGACCTAGGCATTCAAGAACTAGACCAGGCCAGACCTAGGCATTCAAGAACTAGACCAGGCCAGACCTAGGCATTCAAGAACTAGACCAGGCCAGACCTAGGCA